>OX155950.1:1015000-1035000 GCA_944548615.1 Micropterix aruncella
CAGGAACCGAATGGCAAAACCTTAACCTTTTGCTTATTTTATTCTGTCACCCAACTGGGACTAGCCCGTTCTAGGATGGACAGGACTCTAATTTTACAATAAATTACGTAAAAGTTTTATTAAAATGCTCATAAAACTAAATTGCCCTAAAGTATGATCCTCAAAAATAAAACAAAACAATCAAATAGAGCGAGACAATCATAGAATTGACATAAAACTAAGTAAAGAGTAAGATATATCTATAATAAAAAAATGAAAAAGTCAATAAGTAATATTTAATATAGGAAATATAAAAATTTATATAAAATAAAGTACAATTCATTGTCAAAATAATTTTAAACAATAAAATGAGTTGGTAATTAGTTGAATGTTAATATTTCTAACACTTGTTATAATTTCTAACATTTAACATTTCTAACGAAATGTTATAATTTCTAACATTTGATGTATGGTTAGTCTGTCATAACTCGATAACCATTCTTTATTTTATTTTTGAATACCCTAAATGTCAAATTAATTTTTATTTCCATATTGTTCAAATTGTAAAATCTCGGCGTAATGAAAGAGTAATGTCTTTGTCCTAATGATGTTTTCATCCTGGGTATTATTAAGCTATTTTCTAAAACTTGTCTTGTTGGTCTTCGGTTCTGAATTATTCCTAAATTTGAATTATTGTCCAAAAATAGCTTTAAAGGGGAAGTTAAAAAAAAAGTTGCCTAAAATCAAGGACTTTAGCTTCCACATAAAGTTCATTGCTGGGATGGCGATATGGTCTGCGGAGAATAATTTTGAGTATAAATTTCTGCGCAACTTGCAATGGCTCTAGCAGGGTTTTACCACATCCACCACATCCAATTATGCCGTAAGTAATTAGCGATTCACATAAAGCATGATAAACAGTTTTTAGCGTTTTAGAATCCAGAGTATTCCTCAGTTCTTTGAAAATATATCCAAGGATTCGTACCTTTGTAGCCACGTTATGTATATGAGTGTCCCAACGTAGGAAGCAAGCTAGAGTGATGCCTAGATATTTCCAAGATCTTTGCATAGGCTCTCTTTTTATATCTACTTATTTTAAACATTTACAATCTCATTAATATGGTTGTTAAGAATTGGCATGACGTATGATATAATAATATAATAATAATTATAATATTTCTACTGGCACTATGGCGATGTAATATGACAATTTTGCAATATAGATGCCATATAACTTGCCCTTTCAGCCTACAATAATCAATGTATTTAAAATAGGTAGATCTAATGTTTTTGAAATATATTGCATACATTGTGCCAAATTATCAAAATAAAGTTATAATGGGAAAAAGCTATTATTCAATAGGGATACGATAACACGTGAGTTGCCTATGTACTTTTAAAGCATAATTACATTACAATATACATACGCATATACTCGTAGTAATAAGTTGATATTAATTGATTATTCATTATGATTATTGTCATTTTACGTATGATATTATTGAATATTTATCTTTTATTTTGTCTGACTTTTGTTTATTTTAAGTATTAGTTTTACTGATTTAAAGAAAAGGAATTATTTGTTAGATGTATATTTAGATCATTGTGTTTTAAACAATTAGGATTATGACATATCCTACTATATTTGCAATTTTGGATGAATAAAAGAATATTGACTATGTAAATACATTAAAAATCAAAAGGCACCTCCATAATCACAACAAAAGTTATAGGCACCTCTATATCTTATTTATATACTTTTATCACTTACTCGTTTCTTTTACGCAGCCCTACTTCTCACCTGAACGCTCCTACCTGATTTCGTTGATATAACCTACCCCTTCCCCCTTTCTTTGCTTTAATTTCGAAATTAGACAGGTACATACCTGGTGTATTGAACAGCTTCCCAGGTTGAGATTTCACTCCGAACGTATACTTCGGAGCCTCCATTGTCAATAAATTCAGCGATTTTTCTGGCGAATACGAATTTGGCGCAGGCGTCTCCAAAATTCTTCCATCCGGCGTTTTGATTCTGAACGTATACTGGGGTGAATTTTCCAAACACACTTTATCTGCTTTATCAGGATTATAAGCATTTGGCCCTGGAGTTAGATATGGTTTAGAATAGTTCGTCTTAATACCGAAGGAGTGATGAGGAGAGTTGTCGAGGAGTAGTTTAAGAGCTGCTTCAGGGTGGTATGCGTTCGGTCCTGGGTTATCTTGAGGTTTGCCTGCGGGTCCCTTTATGCCGAAGGAGTATGAAGGTGCTCCGTCGTATACTAGGAGAGATTTCTCAGGAGTGTATGCGTTCGGAGCTGGCACGTCGCTCGGTTTAGCCGGGTGATCTTTCGTTCTGAATGAATACGCAGGAGAAGTGTCTAATAGTACTTTATCGGCCTTTTCGGTGTCGTATGCGTTGGGTCCTGGCGTATCGAAAGGTTTAGGAGGGACACTTTTCATTCCAAATGAGTATTTGGGAGTGCCGTCCGAGATTTCCGGTAAGTATGCGTTCGGCCCTGGTGTATCTGCCGGTTTACCAGTAGGACCTTTGACGCCGAACGAATATTTCGGAGTGCCGTTGAGCATGTGAAAAGATACTTCAGGAGCGTACGCGTTAGGACCTGGCACATCCGGTACTTTATCAGAGGGTGCCTTAATACCAAACGAGTACATAGGTACGCCGTTCAATAAATGTGGATGATATGCATTTGGACCTGGGTTATCATTCCCTTTACCGTCGTTATCTTTGGTTCCGAATGAGTACGAAGGCGACGTTTCGTATAAAGCATTTAAAGCATTTTCTGGGCTATATACATTTGGTCCAGGAGTATCTACAGGCTTACCCGGTGCTGCTTTCATGCCGAATGAGTATTTTGGCGCTTCGTCAGTCAAGTGGGGGTTGTAAGCGTTTGGACCGGGCGTATCGACTGGTTTTTGCAATTGGGATTTAACGCCAAACGATATTCCAGGATTTGAATCGAGTAATCGATACGATTTTTCAGGAGCGTACGAATTCGGAGCCGGATTATCATTTGGCTTCTGATTGTGGTCCTTCACACCGAACGAATAAGACGGCGCGCCAGAAATAACCATAGAATGATATGCATTCGGTCCGGGTGAATCGACGATCTTTACAGTCTGTCCTTTTGCTCCTAAAGAATATTTCGGGGTGCCATCCAGCATATGCATGGACTTTTCAGGGGAGTAGCAGTTCGGCGCTGGAGTGTCGCTCTGTTTTTGGTTTGTATTCTTAGTCCGGAAGCTGTACGACGGCGAATTCTCGTGTAGGGCTCTATCAGCTTTTTCTGGCGCGTACACGTTTGGACCTGGGGTGAAATTTTCTATAACCGGATGCGACTTTATACCAAATGTATACATTGGTGATTTTCCGTGAAGTAAGTTATCAGCCTAAAAATAATAAAAAATAAATATTACTAATGATATCAAGTTTTTGGAGTGAAATACATTTATTTTACTACATTACCTTTTTTAGAATAAAATAGAGAATTAGAAATGAAAAAGTTAGATAAGTAACTGAAATAATTTTATTGATTCGCAATTACAATAGGCATTAATTAGAAGAAAGAGAAATTTAGTAAATCACAGCTTTGTTGATATTTATGATAGATCATGCGGTGTTAGTTTAGGATGTTCGTGTTAACTTGAACGAGCATTAGCAAGGCAGCGTAGATCCATCGTTAGGTAGCAGATAGGCAGGATGATTACCCATGTACTGAGAGTGCCTTATTCCAAAAGTATGAGAAGGAGCGAAAGGTTTGTTTACGTTAACCTGATTGAGAAAACGGTCGAAATGAGCATTAGAATATTATTATTAGGTTAGAGTCGTACCCGCGCCGAATACGAACCTTTTCCGGGGCGTAATTCCCAGGACCTGGAACTAATAACGTCGGCGGGGGCGGCTCCCTCCTGGGGGCCATGGTGAACGCCGGGGTGCGTTTCCTCACGCGCACTGCTGCTTCTCCGCTGTCTTCGTACTGACCAGGTCCAGGCGCTGGAGATCCGCGACCTGGACGAGTTCCACGTCCAATCATGGTGTAAGCTGGTGCTGAGGGTTTGTTTCCTTCGCGAGCTTCGCCCAGCACTGGTGGAAGACGATACATATTTGGAGCTGGAATAAAAGAGATAAAATTGACACAACCAAATTGATGATTCATAGGTCATGACAGAGAACCTGATTTGATCTGATTATTGACCAAAAATCCTAGTTGAAAATTATAGTTTTACTAGGTGTTGCGCAGATTGCGGTTTCATTAAAGACACGTTGCATACGACTTTCTGAATATACTTTATAGACTTTAACAATGATGTCCTTAGGCAATTTACTCTATCTGAGTTTTCGAAGTATGAAATAAAGAAAATTAAAATAATTATAACATATACTATAATTGCTGCAAAATAATTATAACATATACTACAAAGATTAGGTTTCAATTATATAAAAATGAATTTACCGCGTGAAGTTTGTAACACCCGACGTTTCGTCGAGGTTGCAACCGCCGTTGTCCAGGGTAGACTACCCTGGACAGCGGCGTTTGCATTATTGAAAATGAATGAATGAATGAAAATCTCTTTATTGCACAATAAAAATAAGGTACAATGGCGGACTTATTGCTACACTACAGCAATATCTTCCAGTCAACCAATTATTCTATGTTGAAAAATATCACAATTAGTATCTTATGACATGAAGTCATAATAAATGATGTAGTTGCGTTCGATAACTTAACAGAATTCAACCGAAAAACTCATATAGAAATAGTCAGAATCATATAAAATATAAATTATCAGTACAAATATTAAATTTAAGAAAAGTACATTGTTTGTGAAATAATAGTTGTTCAATTTTTATAACATGAACCATATTATTATGGTTCAAATAATAATAAACTTTAAAGTATATCATATAAACTATTTATATAATTTAAAGTATAAATAATCACAAAATAAAAGCGGTATAACTATTTTATGTATTTTAAAAAAAAATCGTCTGCTGACTAGAATCAATTATATAGAAGATAGGTCCTTTTGTAATGTAAAATTCCTTAAGATATCTACAAAGATTTTATGTTATCTGATAATTTGTTAAACATAATCGAACCTTTATATTTAAACCCCTACTCTATCTAAATGGACCTCGGAACACTCAACTGAGTTATTTGTCTTGTTTTATGTCTTGCGTACGCTTAAAACTATTTTGTACTTTGATACATAAATATATCCAGAATAAAAAGTGATGGTAATGTTAAAATCTTCAGAGCAAGTGCGGTCTAGAAGTGTTTCGATTACATATTTCTTTTACATTTTGAATTCCTGGTCGCATGGTGCTATCCATCCATACCACATTTCATACTTCAACCAGGAATTTGCATATGCATAGGCTGATTGCGGTGTCCATGAGGCATAACAAAAATATCGAGACGTACGATTCTCCCATTCGCATTGTAGAAATTATTTTGCTCTATTAACCGTTGCAGTTTCTTCGTAGATAATAAATGGGTATCGTTCAATCAGTGTCTGTGATATATGATCTAGAACCGGATAATCTACATAACTCCGTAGATCAGCGATATTCGCGCAAATTAAAGTGCAATTTGATGATAAACGACGTGTATATGTAGATTAAAATAGAATGGACACGAACCTGCACGCGATTTGAATATTAGCGTGGGATGTAATGCAGTAGTTTACGATTGAGATAAATATTTAATTGCAGTGGAGTGATGATTTAGATAATTAATCCATATAATTGTGAAATACTAACATACATATCGTTTTCGTGAGAGCAACAGTACCTACACAACTAACAAAATTGACTTTGGAGACAATGTATATGTTATATTTTCATTCAAATAACTTAATTAAACTGAGCAATCTAAGACAAGGCAATTAAACTAAGAACTTTTTTTAAAAATAATTTGTTAGGATCCCCTTCTGGTCACAGTGTACCGCAGTTGGCAACATATTTTCTCTCTCCAAAAACGAACCATAAGAATTTTGAAAAACCTTAACCATAATGAATCATGTCATGGTCACTTCAAAAATCTCAGTATTCTAACGCTACCATCACTATATATATTTGAATGCATAAAGTTAATATTAAAAAAATATAAGAAAGTTGAAGACCCAAAAAGAAATTTACTCGCATTTCACCAGATGTAGGCACAATTTATCGTTACCCCTTCCATCTTTGAAATTATTTAAAAGGGATATAAATTACGTTGGAATGGCGTGTTACAATAAACTGCTGAGAATATTAAAATTATATGTAGAGACGAAAAAATAGCCCAATTTAAATCGAAATTAAAAGGCTACCTTGATGCGAGAGAATTATATAATATTAACAAATTATAATTAGATGACTGGCAATTTCCATCTCGATTTTATTCATTTAACTTAACATTTGTACCATTTTATTGATTATTATATTATTACTATTATTTCTAATTGTCTCCGATAATCAATTATATTTCTTATTTGTAGCACCATTTAATTTTAATATTATAATTTCATGACAAACTGTAGTTATAAGTATCTAATGCAGCTATTATCAATTGTGTGGCGAGCCTCTTATGAAATATTTAGTATCCATTTTAAAGTTATTTTAACACTAAGTGGCTATATAAAGTGTCTAAACAACTACGTAAAAGTTTTTGAAGACAATAAATGTGATTTAATTTGTTATTTCATTTAAAATACGAATTACAAACCTCGGTTCCCCACTAAGGCTAGTGCCTTTTCAATGGGTAACTAACAATATTCTGTATATGTTTTACCAATACATTTACTAGCTTGATTTAAAAGAAATAAATATAAGTACTTATTAGGCTATTGCATAGCTTTTATCGCGGGCCTAGGCCAGCGCGGCGACCGAATGAAGAAATTTCTTAACGAAAATTAATGATTTTAATCTGATAATTACGTCTAAACGAGTACTGCTTACGATTCGAAAAAAATATATGTTAAACAAGAACATTTCCCTAATATTCTTAGCTTTGAATATTTTAGATTTTATTTATATTACATAGTGTAATTAATTTGTGAAATTAGGTCTAACCGAAAACAAAAACGACTACTACGCAAATACTATCTGGCGTATTATTATGAAACCTGCACCATTTTAAAGATAATTTAATTATCTATCTTTTTATCTACGATTTTTTTCGAATAATCTGTTTTTTTTGCTTTATCGAATAAAAAATTCGTGCGCGGCGCTCTATCGGAAGACGTTTAAATTATTCCGAATCATTTGCTTTCGCAGCCGCAAATGATTCGGAATAATTTCAAAGTTTTCCGATAGAGCGCAGTTATCTGATATCAGAAAAAATAAAATAAATAAAATAAATAAATAATTATAACTGCATAAGTTGTTTAAAATGTTATGCAATAGCTTAACCGCGGCAGTCCCCGAGTGCCATACGTATTTTTTTTTTCATATTTCGTTCTCGTTTTCATATTTATATTACATATTGTTTTACTTAGCTTGCCTGGATAAATCATTATTTACGTTACTTGATAGTTTGTTTCACATTTTCTCAAGTAAATATTTGCTAGTCTATTTTAAAAAAAAGTGGGTGGTTACTTTTAGAACAATGTATTCGTATTAGCCTTAGTAATTTGTTTGCTTGCTATATTACAAATATCCCATTTAGCTTAGCTGAGTTCGTACATAATCGGCAGGCATTCGTTAAAAATCGTTGTCGTTGTTGTCAAGCAAAATCTCATAACATACGAAGAAACTAGTAGGCAAGGCTAAGGTTGTAATTCCTAAAGTACAGTT
The DNA here is from genome assembly GCA_944548615.1 of Micropterix aruncella. Taxonomy (NCBI): domain Eukaryota; kingdom Metazoa; phylum Arthropoda; class Insecta; order Lepidoptera; family Micropterigidae; genus Micropterix; species Micropterix aruncella. The sequence continues at coordinate 1,022,778 of OX155950.1, forward strand.
AAACCAATACCAGCATTCATTTTTATACTTCGGCTTAGCAAAGTGTTCAACATGCCAACTCCAGATAAAACAATTACTAAGAGATTGCACGTGGATCGATTTATTATGGTACGTGGCGTTAATACTAATAGGTAGTGCAGCTAAGTATCACAATGAAGCCTCTTTTATACTTTTTGATATTAGGTGCATGCAACGTGCCTATATAATATTATCTACTGTGCCCCGTAACTTCCAAAATAATTCTGACACATAAGAAGTATGTATTTGCATAGGCGTTTAGCATATTTCCTGTAGCGACTTCGAGGTCGCCGCTGTACTGCGGTATTTCTAAATTAATTCAAACAGAAATACATTAACTTAGTTCTCATTGCATGACTTTCGTCGACACAATTTAATATAACAAAATATCATATCATGTTATATCAACAAAATAATTTTGATTGGTGATATCTGAAAATTTTAATAGGTTTAAATTAGAAAATTTGAGCTTGGAGTAATAATATATTTAGGGCATAATAATATATCTAACCTGGGCACGACGGGTTTGAACTCCTGCAACTCATTATGTTTGGAAAAGTTCCAGGGAAGAGGAGACCTGGCCGTAAACGGAAATCTTAACTGCGGAACATTCGAGAATGGACCGGGATTACGAGTGCCGCCGAATTGTTTTGGCTGGCGAAGGACAAAAAAGAAGTATGCGGAGCTGACTGCCAACCTTCACTAGTTAGAGACGCACCCTAAGAAGAAGAAGAATATATCTAAGAGTCCGTTATATGGACTGCGCGGCTGTTAAAAACAGCCATTATGAATGTATTCTGATATTTTCTGCGATTTTTACATCGGTCCTGCGTTCGGTTACTGCGTTAAGCTTTACACCGAATAAACGATTGGCATCTACCATAATGATTTGTGACCTGAAAAGTCACGCAACAACTATATATTTGCTCTTTGTCAAGTTTAACAGAAAATCCGAAAGTTTAACATCGAATCCCACCATCTGCTTATTCATTTTAAACCTGCATATGACAAAGTTGACTCAAATATTCAATGCCGCGTAAGAGTGCATTAGTACAGTAAGAGGTATAACCGTTGTCCATCATCAATGGGAGGTGACAGGGAGATGCATTTGCATGTATGCTCTTCAATTTGGCTCTTGAGAAGGCAATACGTATTAATACTACCGGTATTATATTAAATACGTCGGTATAAGTAGCTGGCGTATGCTGGTGGAATTTTTATTAAACGCTCTCCACAAGCTCTCAAGGAAGCCTTTATAGCATTGGTCAGAGCAGAAAAATGAATGGAAACGGAGATAAATCAGTAGAAAACCAAATTCTCTGTCCACGTCGAGAGAGTGAACACAGCTTCACCGTTTGTTATTGGTCTATTATACCTTTAAACTTGGTAAAAAATTCATATACGTTAGCTCATTAATTACCAGCCACAACGACACCAGCGGTGATGTGAAAGTAGGTCTGATGGCTGCAAATAGATGATACTTCGGACACCAGCCTCTAATGAATTTTCTCCTACCATCCCGGAGGTAGAAGAAACAAAAAAGGCAAACCCCTAAAATAATATTATCAGACAGCCTTAGCTTACGCTTCGGAAACACGGACCCTCAGCAAAGCAGAAGAACGTGGACTAGATATCTTTGAACGCAAAATACTCCGAAGGATCTTTGGTGTCTTGCAGGAGCATGGCGCGTATAGAGAATATAGTATATCCTGATGTGCATGCTGTGAGATTTATGAAAATCGGAAGGCTCATATAGTTAGGCATTTGTCAGAGAATGGATGGAAATAAGCAGCCGTTGAAACACATTTTTCGTGGAATCGTAAAGTCAGACGATTTGATTCTGTGGTTAAAGACCTAAATGTAATTGAAGTGAATGACTTATAAAAGTAAAGCTCAGGAATGGAAGAAGATTCTTGACGAATACAAGAATCACACGGAGCTGCAGCTCTAATGATGATGATGATAATGAGAGATATAAGAAAGTATTTGAGAATGCCAAAACATATTTGACAGTAAAATAGTTAATCTCATCTTGCAGAAAAAAGAAAAGAAATATTTGATGGCGATTTTTCAGTGTCCAAGGCGATCTAGACTGATCGAAAATAAAATAAAATCAATCATATGTAAAATCGCTACGTAACGATCGTCGATATGACATTGATTTGAAGTGGCCATGGCCGTCCACCGGCAATGGAGATACCTACCGCGCCAACAATGGCTTCATGCGAACGGTCTGGCGTGCCTCCCCACGCGTGTAATATTCATAGCGATCTCCATCCGACCATAAACGACAATCAACACATACTAAGATGACGTCTTTTGATATTTTTGACAATTCATTAACCCCTAAACGAATATGAAATCAGACAGACACCCACATCACAGCTAAATGTTAAAGGAGACGTGTCTAATATGGAAGAACGTGTTCATGAATAAGACAGAAACCGCATACAGACCTGGCGACTGAGAAAGAGTGCTCTTGGTGACTTTGAGTCCGAACGTGAACTTTGGCGCTTTGTCTAGAATGTATTTTTGAGATCTTTCAGCGTTGTAGTCGCATGGTGCCGGCGTGGACGTGACGTCCTGGCTCTTGTAGCGGCAGTGGAGCGATGACGCCGGTGCTGAACATCTTCCTGCCACCGCCGACGCGGGTTAAACAAGGTTAAGGTTAGTTTGTTAGTTTAGAGTTAGTAGCCCGATGGCACACGAGATCATATTTTCTTTAATTGTTTATCTTTAATCCAAACCAGTGACAACGAAAAATAAATTACTGACCAATAGATATTTTCTGGGCAAGTAACTCAAATAGCATTTTAACAAGTAAATATATTTAAAAAGAATAAACAACACGTTTGCCGTTAATAAGTGAACTAATGCATTTATAATTATTTTTATTACGATTTTTTTAAACCTTTGAACCACTATCGGTCTCCTCACCGTACACACAACCCTTAAAGCACATCTATTCAACCTTGGCTTAACCAAGAGCAAGGACTGCCGAATATGTGGCGAAGAACCTGAAGACATCATACACATCGTTGGTCGCTGCCCAGGCCACGCCCCAAAAAGACACAGTTTACTGGGACTTTCTCCAGTGACCCAGCGATCTGCCCAACTTGAAGGTCATTGATCTGCATGGACTGGTAGGCAGTACCGGGTTACTAGCAGCCCACTGGCCCAATCACAAAGTGGGTAGTTACAAAATATCTTATAGATCCAGGTGACACCAAGGGCTGGAAACAAGCCCCCCACTCCGTTTACTACTGCTTACTACTATTACGATTTTTTAATGAAATATTTATGGTTTATGTATTTATCCATATATAGACATGCATATTTTCGGAATGTACTTAATCAGGCCTTTCATTTGATACTAAACACGATATATTTATGTTAATTTATTGACATTTGGAGATGTAGACATTTAGACAACTATTTACTTGATATTTGGATAGTTAATTTTCCTTATGACACTCGGAATGACATAACGATTGTGACAATACCACAAACTTATTTATTTATTTAAGAATTAATTACTATGAAACATTGATTAGGTTATAAACAGGAACCGAATAGCAAAACATATATAACAGGAACCGAATGGCAAAACCTTAACCTTTTGCTTATTTGTTTCTGTCACCCAACTGGGACTAGCCCGTTCTAGGGTGGACAGGACTCCAATATTACAATCAAGTTTGCTTGATTGAACTTCTAAAGCAGTTTGAGCATTTAGAAGTTATGTGAAATAAAGAAACGGAAAACATACATAGATGAATCCTGAGCATGAATTTTTGTTCGGCAGTTGTGTAAAAACATTTCCAATTTATCCTTCTACAATACATAGCGTTCTTTTAGCATCCAAGTAAATGTACTTTAGTATGTATTTATTTATTTTATTTTATTTTATTTTATTCTGGAACCAAACAGAACTACATACAATGCAATAAAAACCTATTTAAAAGTGACAAAAATCCATTAATGTGATTCCGAATATAAAGTATACAAAATGAACGCAATATAATTTTATATTGTTTCCGCTTGAGAATGGGGGGAATCAGGATGGGAAGTGAGGTGAAAGGGAGAGACAAAATAGATAAAAATATATTATGTATGTATATAAATATATTTATATTTAATTTTAGGTATGATATATAGTTATTATAATGAATATACTTGAGATAAATTATGTCCTTGAACTAAATTAAATGAAATATAATATGTATAAATGTTTTGTGATCATCTAGATAGACTCTAGAATTTTTTTTATTGAGTTCTTATACGACGTTTTTGATGAGTGTAATATGTCCACACTTAAAATGACTGTATTATATCTATGACACGCTCTGTATAGAAATGCATTTTGAGATGCGTTGGTTTTCACCACAGGGAGATGAAATAGTCGATGCGATCGAACAGGGCGGGGAGGAACATAAAATTCAATGCGCTCCAAAATCGCGTTCTCATCGATGGAATTATTTACCAACCCATGCAAGAATACGGCATCGATCAAGACTCTACGGCTCTCCAATGACATTAAATTGTGGGCTTTTAAGGATTCCTCATAGGAGCTGGGCTTAGTGAAAGAAGTGAAATTTAATCGCTTGACAAATCTTTTTTGTATCGATTCGATCCGCGATATGTAAGTCAAATATTGGGGATTCCTTAGTAATGTACTTAGTACACATGTAAATAAAAACCACTTAACTAATCTTAAAGTATTTTCGATAATAATATTAGGGGTTTGCAATGTCTATGTAATGTTAAGTGTCTGCTGCTGGTGGTTTACTAATCATAGATTCCTCCAGTCAGCAAGTCTATTAATATCGAGATTTTGGTTATTCTGATATAGGAGGCAAATAGGAGAGTTTCAGTGCTAGCCCGAAGTTATGTTTGGGCCTGAAGAGAGCGAAGGGTTCAGCTGGTTTGGCTAGGAACCGCAAAATTCTTAACTTATCTGTCCAGGCAGCTGGGTTTTGGTGAAATCATAAATGAAAAAAGGGCCATGACAAATAAGAAGTTAACTAGTTGTCATAGATACAAGCCTTTCGAGTTTCGCTATTAGAATCTTCCACTACATGATGGGCAGAGAGGTCCTTGCCCTGAAAGGTGATTTTATTGCGTTGGGATTTAAAATATCTGTTAAGGTTAATGAGACAAATTGCATCAAAATTACAAGACTCAAGTTTATACATCCAACTTGTCATCTTACAAGCTGTCATCAAGACAACGAGTTAACAACTACACAAGTTGACACACAACTACGACCACATTGGCACCACTCACCTGCAGTTTACGACGGAATTGCCACAATCAAAAGAACAAGACGCCGAGAGTTAGTTGCTAGAGCCAGTTTTCAGTGTGAAAAACCGAAGTTTAAGTAATTTGAGATAATTGCAAGTTGCAATCAACTCAGAATCGATGGCAATGACATGCAATTGAATCATTTGGCCCCAATCAACCCAGCAAATTGAATTTGTGCTGAGTATACAAGTCTATGTTTTGCAGTAAAGAGGATTGTTGATATTGGACCTGGATGAGACCGGATATTGTTATAACCTGTCATGTAGACATATAAATAATATGATTAAAACATCAATATATTTATCCCCAAGTAAATCCATAAAAAAGTCACGTCGCTTTTGAGCTATAATATATCTGCATGATTCAGTGTTTTAAAGTAGTTATATCGAAATGCAAAAGATGGGTGGGTTTTTAAAATACCCTGTTTTTCAATTTTCAATTAAAGGACATGATTCTGTGTTTCGAAGTACATAGTTATTTTGAAATAAAAAAAATGGGTCCGTTTTTAAAAAATCTTGTTTTCTAATTTTCAATTAAAAAACATATACTACAAGTAATAACTATTAATCATGATTGTACTTGATGTGCTTGGACATAGGTAACTCATATTCTTGTAAATGGTTATTTTTCAGGCCTGCCTTGTTTTGGATTGGCCAATCCGCTTTACTACTTCATCGTCTAACACTTTTATATTTACTCTCACATCTGGTATTCTCTGATTTATGTAGGTAATCAATCAATCAAGAAAAACTCTGGAATTACACACCACGTACAATGAGTAAATGAACTCCCCGAAAAACTAGAGCGATCGTCAATGCAAAACAGTTAAATCCGTACAAATATTGTATGCAATTATTAGAATAAATTAGCGACGCTCGTATTTACAAGTGTTATGTACATAATCGTTATGAATCTAGTTACGAACGAAGACCAACTGGAGTGTACAGTGGTGATTCATTTGACCTCGTCACTGTTTTTGCATATATGGTAGTGTCTCCTTCTCCGACTGCAAGTCGCGATCAGTATGAAACGGTGCCTCCAAGGTAACCTTTGGAGACTATTGTCAAGGACTAAAAAGGCTATTGATCACATCGTCTATTTAGTTTTACATTATCCTAAACAGCATTTTTTTGATTTTATTTTTATTGTTTTAACTTATGCTATTCAACATTCAAAAGCTTTTGATTCTTTGAATCATAACTATATCTGGAAAACGCTGAAAAACCAGGGCGTAGAAAGTAAATACATAAGAATAATAAAAGAAATCTATAAAAATACCACAGCAACGGTCCGACTGGAACAACAAGGAGAAGAGTTTAGTATACAGAAAGGCGTCAGGCAAGGCGATCCACTTTCTCCAAAACTTTTTACGGCAGTGTTAGAAAACATATTCAGAAATATAAACTGGGAAGATTTTGGAATAAACATTAACGGATTAAACATAAATCACCTAAGATTCGCCGACGACATTGTGATATTCGCTGAGAGACCAGACATATTACAAACTATGTTACAACAACTAGATTACGAAAGCAGAAAAGCAGGTCTATCCATGAATCCAACGAAGACCAAAGTAATGACGAATGCATTAAAGGAAGACATAGAAATAGGACAAGAAATTATCGAATATGTAGATGAATATATATATTTAGGACAGATAATATCTATAAAAGACCAATACTCAAAAGAAATCGATAGAAGAATAAGCAACACTTGGAAACGGTACTGGTCACTAAAAGAGATAGTTAAAAATGAAACGATACCAATGTCAATAAAAAGTAAACTTTATAATACATGCATTCTCCCATGTCTTACTTACGGGTGTCAAACTTGGCCTGCCACGAACAAAAACAACCATAAACTTATAGTATGCCAACGAAACATGGAGCGAAGCATGCTAAACATAAGGCTACAGGACAGGTGGACGACCTCAAAAATAAGGAAAACAACAAAGGTGAACGATGTTTTAAACAAAATTAGAAAACTAAAATGGAACTGGACTGGTCACATCATGAGAACCAACAAAGAAAAATGGACGAAGGACGTAATGGAATGGTATCCTAGAAATGGGAAAAGACAAAAAGGACGTCAAATTAAAAGATGGGAAGATGACTTACCAAAGGATGGAGAAGATTGGTTTGGGACAGAGATGAATGGAAGAAAATGGGGGAGGCCTATGTCGAAGGACAACCTGACCAAAACACTGGCTGCTGAAGAATAATATTATGATACCTTATTTAAAAATTAGATTAAAAAATAATAAAATATATTGTTTTACCACATAAGGCAAAATTGTATAATACGGTCAGCGAATAAAGGCTTTTATTATTATTATTATTATTATTATTATTCAACATTCATTTGAAAATAGTCCTAAGCGCCAGAAAATTCACTTTTTAATGTTATTCGTCGAAATCAAATAGTCCTAAGTAGTAAACCGTTCAAAATTTTGGTTTTAAACCATCCCGAGCATCTAGGACAGTTTTACTTTATTATATCATTGCAATGGTTTTAATCGTTTGCGTATAGGACAGTTTTACATGAATAATATTTATGTATATATTTCCAAATTGTTTCAATCTTGTATATAGTCGAATGCGTTTACAACAGTTTAATATCGATGAATTATACTCATACTAACGCACGTATAAGATACAGTATCATGCAAATAATGGAATCAATTGAAATTTGGCCTCGAAATTATTTTATTTGAAATATAAACCTATTTAAGATATTAGGAAGGAATAACAAGTGCGGCACCAACAGACACTCTTGAGATTATCGTAGGCCTCCCCCGATTAGATCTTTTTAACACGCTTTTATTAGGTCGACCTGTATGTAACTAACTATGTAATGGAATCTAAGGTAACCAATTTAACCATCTTCCAAGGATCGTAGCGTCATGAAAATTGGCAGCTGTATGTAGTTCTGATGACAATACAATAATATGGTACTGTCGAACTGATCTGGTGATGGAGTCGGAAGATATGAACTGGAACTTCATGATGGAACATCGTGTCATAGCTGTGTTTGGACTTGTTAGAAAAGTCTTGGAATGAACTTTGACCACGATTAGGTTTCAAGGTCTGATGATGAAGCCGGAAGATAGGCATTTTTTGGTTTTTACGTGCATTTATAAAAGCGTGTTTTTAGTGTTTTTTTTTAAACTATTAATTTATTTATTATAAAATAGAATGCTGCCAGATCGACAATAAAAATGCTGAATATACGCCTATGGAATAACTACGCCACTGACCACAACCTTTTCGACTCTTCCCATAAACAAATGATGCTTGTATGCCATTTCAGCTCAATAGGATTAAGCGTTTGGGCGCTATCGAGGAGGAAAACACAGATAGACTGCTATCTGGAAATAGTCTTAATCGTTTCAGGGGTCTCAAAATGGATAATTCCGTTTTCATCCCAAAAGGAAAATTTAGCGCGTGCACAATACTTTCCCTCTTTTCCGGTTGGTGTGCCGTGAAAGTAAAAAAAAACGATATACACCGAGAAGACAAAGATAAACTGGACAGAAAATTAAGCATTTTTTAAAAGTCATCTAACCATTTTGTCTGTTTGGCACTTAAGATAGTTTAAAACAAGAGAGATGATAAGCGGTAATCGACATTACTAGTTTTGCGTGACACCTATTTAGCCTTTTCTGTGTCACCGCTCACAAATCACGCATTACTTTTCCCAAGAAAAAATTACCACAACAAACCTTCGCTTGCTATTAATGTTCTAGCTTAATCAATTTGATTGCCAAAGTATTTTAGGCATTCGTGGTTAATTCATGGTAGTAAGCGGAGGCGGAACAATCAGAAGCACGCATTGTTCAGCGTCCAGTTAATTTGCAGTTATTAAGCATTAATGAATTTATTGCGCCATTGAGTAAATAAATAAGGAATGGATAGAAACCTTTTGACGTGTAGCCTTCGGTGTTGTAGCTAGCTGGACCGGGTCCGACTCCTAAGCCTTTCGTCGACGGCTTCAGGCCGAAGGAGAATGCCGGCGCTCTGGATTTCTTCGATTCGGTTGGCTTTACTCCTGTGTTTAAAATAATATCAGTTAGATATGGTTATAACATTTATTGTTAGCCTGTTTCGCAGTGGACATACAGAGAGCAAATCTCCACCATATAAATAAGACTAAAACGGATTTACCGCGTCTAGTTTGAACCACACCACCCGATCAGTGTCAGTCATTATCCGTTGTTGTTTTGAGGTTAGGCGGTTTGTCTTGACGATTGTTTTGAGGTTAGGTTAGGCGGCAAACTGCTGCAGTTACTCTACAGATTATAAAGTTCGGCGCGCGGGAAGTTTGATATGCGCCGTGCACACAACACCCTGCATATTGTTTCGCGACTTTGCGCTCGGCGATGAGCGTTGAGAACATTTTAAAAAGACACCGGATTTCTCCGTCCTCCCGTTTGAGTGCAGGTTCGAAGTCGCTAACGCTGTCTCTACCTGATGTTAGAGGTAATTCAGTTCGAATTTATAGCAGTCCGTGGCATCCTTTACCCGTCTTTCACATGGGATCAGCCAACGGGTCGCTTCAGGAGTAGCTGACATAAAGCCAGCAACCAGGCCCGCTGCTTAGGACACGTAAAAGATCATTCCAGACCCTCTCCCCCCGTCGGTCATTCGCCGGAGTACACAGTCGATTGGCTGACGACGCCGCACGATGAGCAAACCGACCAGCAGCGCCCGGAGGTCATCACCCGGAGTATCCTATCCCATGTTCACGACACAGCCACGACAGAAGATACAGAGTCCTTTCCAGATTGTACACTCTTCGAGGAAACTACCGGATGGGAGGTAAACCGTGAGTTGAGCCGACCCAAGGTAACGAGCAGGTCATAATCGGCCAAGCTGCATGGAACCGTTATCCACCAAACGAATAAATATCCGACCATCATCCCTACCATCAGTGCACTGCTTCACGGTACAGACGCTTCAAACCGTAAATGCACCATACTATTTTCAGTTGAACTAGAATTTAATATTTGGACAGAACTTGACATATCATCATCATCATCATCATCATCATTTATTCATTCCATAAAAGCATTTCACAATACTGAGGAACATGTCAAATTTTACAATCATAATTTACCGGATGATAAAACCGCTTTGATTAATTAAAAGAAAAAAAAATAATTGTAATCAGAGGTGATTACTTAAAAATAGTCAAATTTACAAAATAATCAATAATCAAACAAATAATAATCAATACCATAAAAAAAATCATTCTGAAACATGCGTAATTAAAAACAATGTCAATAAAATCTAAAACTTAGTTCGAAAGTATAGTCATAATATGGTTATTTATAATCAAGCAATTGTGGACGCAATATCATAAAAGTCGTCCAGTTTGTAAAGGGCATGTTTGACTAACTGATTTTTCAAGCAGGTTTTATATGCTGCCATCTCAAGTCTTTTCGTTGATGATGGCAAAGCATTGAACAATTTAAAACTAATATATAAAAATGTTTTTTGATATTTAGTCAAGCTTACTTTAAGGCAATAACACATTGTTTTTATGTCGCGTATTATGGTTATGCCGAGTGGAGTAAAGCTTGCAATTTAAAACATTCTCTTTGGCGTATAAAAGGCACTGATATATGTACATGGACGACATGGTAAGGATACCAGCTATAATAAAAAAAGGGGCGCAATGTGTTTCTCTGCTTACACCAAAAATTGTACTAAGGGTTGCTTTTGTAGCACAAAAACGCGATGGGTATCGGTTGCATTACCCCATAGTAGTATCGCATAAGACATCTTTGAATGGAAGCAGGAGTGATACTGTAACGTTATCTACCAACTACAGTAACAACACATCTCAGAAATGAAGGTAGACAGTATTTAATATTAATATAAAGTATTATGTACGTAAGTACATAACATGTTGATAAAATAATCTAGTAGACAAATAGTTAACGATTTGTATTACCATCCATAATGTTAATTTGGTTTTCATAAATAAATAAAATGAAAAAAATATATGAGATCAAGGTGTGGCTGATCTGTTAAAAAGGGAGAAACTGTTTAATTTCATAAAGTGAACCAAATATGTAACGTATTTTCATGTAAGTCATATCGTAGTTGACGTCATTCTAGTATGCATATTATTATGATCTAGGACCGAATCTGTATAAATAGTATATGACGATACTATATAAAATGAAAATGCAAACATGAGTAATGATTGACAAATGCAATAACTTCTGTATACCTATAATCCTAATAATAATAATAAAACGCTTTATTCGTGAGCGAAAGCGAGCTTATTGCCTGCAGGCAGTATTTTAGAGGTAACCTATAGTGGAGTTATGCAAGCAAATGTATCAATGGACATTTTTCTTTCATGAGTCATGCAAAAGAATCCAGAAGAGCCATGATGTCTAATGTCGATAGTTTTTCAACGGTTAAAGAAAGCAAATGATATATGTACTAAGTATACCGTCACAGGAACAAAATAGTCGTATGGAAACTCTATATTCCTCTCTTCTTTCGCAGAATGTAATGCAAGAAGAATTTAATAACCAGAGATCTCTTTAAGGTTCGCATTGCTTTTCGGGAAAACTACCCCGATACTGAGTTACAAAGAACAATACAAAGAGTTTTTTTTACAAACAAAAAGAATAGTGTGTTTTCATCTATTCGGTTGATTCTCATGAAATCAGGGCTTGTGAGTATTTCCTAGTAGTTTTGCGGCACGCCACAAGAATGTACGAAGGCTTTTTCAACTCGCTGCTGCCAAGATTTGGAACGAATTCCTTCCTGATCTCAGAAAAATATATGTCAATGGCATGTTTCAAAATAAGTGCAAGTCTATACTAATACACTAAGAAAAATATAACAGTGTAATACACGGAAATACGCATGTATCAACAAGAATT
>OX155950.1:1035200-1242700 GCA_944548615.1 Micropterix aruncella
ACGGAAATACGCATGTATCAACAAGAATTACGTATATATACGTAATCCTTGATTACGTAATCGTAGAGCTATAGCTCGGACTGTGGTCCATACGTATGAATTAACATGACGCGTAACAGTGTTGGCTTGACGGTAGTTACCGTGCCCTAATGTTAAAACATAATGTTATTTCATCACTTCGAGACCTTGGGATCTCGCTTCTAACATGACAGCGTGTAGTAGTATACGTACGATTATAGTCGGGCACATGAATCATGTTGAAACTACAGTATACTGTTATTTCCGCATTAACCGTACGAAAAATGTTGATACATTCATATAATCGTGTAATGGAGTTTCAACAAATTCCTTGCAATTCAAACAAATTACGATTGAAACATAGTTATTTTGTATAAACTGTATTAAAAAAAAACGGTAATGTAAGAATCGATCCAATATTTTTCTCGGTGTACGGCAGCAGCATATAAGTTTGCAAATAAGTTAGGACAGCAGTTTTTTTTCTATTATTTATGTTTATTTCTAACTTAATTTTATCGGATATAATTCTACGATAATTATGATTAACGACTTATCAAGTAACTATGATTATGTTTTTACTGACAGTTTGATTAGTCTTATAAAAAAATAAAGGCTTTTCAGGCAATGAAAAAAGAGGTGTTTTTTGCAAATTTTCTCCTACAATAAGTCATCTTAAGTAGAATGTTGAAGGGAGAGTACTCACCTACTAATCCAGGTAAGGCCACGATCGCAGGTCCTGGGCTAGCTGACTCCGCAGCGATGGGGCCTCTCCTCTTCGTCGGAGTCCATGGGTTTTGGCGTACAGGCATTTTAAAGTAATTTAATTACAATAGAATGTATCTATGATCGAATATTCTGTAAAAAAATATAAAGACTTGAATTACGAAATGTCAAAATAACGATCGTTCTTTTTAGGACGGCGAAAATAAAAAAAAAACAAGTTTGCGCTAGGACAGCCTGATGCAGGGGTAGGTAGACTTTTAGCACATACCTAAGTTAGTATTAAATGTTATTAATTCAACAAGACTGAGAGTCAATCTTGAAATCAGTAATTTGGTGAGGGGAATAATAGTTCGGGAAAGGGAAGAGGCCTCTTTCTGGCGCCGCCGGTGAAATTTTGCAAAGTTTTAGGTAATTGGTAATTAAAGAATTAAGATGAAAGAGAGAACTCACATTTTAATGCATTCTTTTTAAATCCTAGGAAGTTCATTGCAATAAACATATCATAGACGTGGATCCGCGTCTGCTGACGGTTATTAGTGCAAAACAGTATGAAACAGTATTCAACAGTATGAAAAACAACGAAGGATGAATAAAATATTTATTTCATTTTATTATTCTCTTAGCAAGAATGAGACACAAAATTATTGGCAAGAGCGGCAACTATGGTTGTCGACCACAGCGGGCGAGCCCGTCACCTCAGGAAGTTTTAACGATTAGTCGTTCTATCTCCCTGGAGTGAGCGCAGAAGACTTGAGGACAAAACAGACCATCATCTAGCTACGTCACAAGCCCGTAAGAGGCCAACGCCTTAACCGCGAGATAGCCAGGAGTGTTACCCGGCGAGCTTACACTCACGCCCTTACTTCCAATTGTGACCAGATTACTCCGGTCTCTCGATTGGTTACGAGTTCGAGGTCGCATGCGCGGTCCTCTCCCTTACGAAGCGGTGAAACGGTGTTTACCGAATCTATCGCGGACATCAGCGTCCTTGCAGGGAGATGTTGTCGTCCTATTGCAGGGAGATGTTGTCGGGGTAGGGTGCAAATAGCGGACATCGCCATAAAACCAAAGATACACAGAGCTGAATTATTGTCCCTTGCTTCATGCGACGACCAAGTCGCAAACAGCAATCTCGGTCAAAATTGAATGATATGTGTTATTTTATACAGAAATATTTTAAAAATAACCTCTTCACAGTGTATCAACGGGATTCTAGAAAATAAAAAATGAATGGTTTGGATGGATTATAGGATTGAATGTTTAAAATGTCGAGGACAATACTGAGATAACATAGATGACTCACTGTCGCTTTTGCAAATAAGCTAAAGTTGGATATTAATTACTCCAACAATTGGAGGCATCAGTGGGATAAAAATAAAATATCTTATTGTATTTGTTATTCGTTGGCTTTAATCGTGGGTTTGCCTCAAGTTATCAAGGTACCTTCAATGTTTTTATCAATGTTATTGTAAGGCACCTACCTGGTTTATTTAAAGAATTCCAAATGGAATAATATAATGTATTAGGAATAATAATTTTAGTCGAATTGAGATGCGATGTGGGCTCGTTTTGAGAGCCGAGCTCATGCACCGGAGATACACAATATTATTATTCTAGAACATGTTATATTATATAAAAATAAATATTTCTATAAAGCTCATATAATTATTAAAAATAATTAAAATCGTGTTTTTCGTTCGATCACAACCCTACGATTAACCCTAGCAAAACATACAACAGTATGTACTTAATCAAAAACTCAATACGGTATAGTTAGTTGTGTGCAGGTTTGTAAAGATCCCAACAAGCACAAAAGCTATAAGAAGCGCCGAATAAAGCTTTAAGCTGATTAATAGGATGTCAAGGCGTTCAGATTACCTTTTAGCTATGTAAAGGTGTCATTTAAAGCAATTTGTCTTATATTACCTTTTAGTCGTATAAAGGTTTACTCAGCTTTTTTTATATAATGAGCGAGTAATTGCTTCTCGACATTGCTCTATAAGCGCTTAGTCAGGTATGTTATACAGCGTTTTAGTTGTATAAGCCTATTAGTCGAATAATAGTGGTATAATCGCTATAAAGCATACTAATTTATACCCATTTTATAACTGACAGCTGAATAGAAATCAAATAAATAAAAAAACAAACAAAACAAAACTACTACATTTCCATTACTCCACCAAAGGCTGAATAATGGTTACAAGACCTACCCTTATACAGCTTAGAGTCATATTAAAGTGCAGTAATTGATTTACAAAGAGTTAAAGCTGTATAGTTGTCACTAGGCCCTCACTTAGGCAGTTTATAGTTTTATAAAGATTATATTAAAGTTGCAGGAACCATTTAAGCAAAGCGGCCATTTTTTTGCGATTTTTTGTAACTTATTTTTTTTGTATAACATTTTTTAGGGCAATTTGAGTCATAAAATACACGTATTATAGGTAAATCCTATTTCAAGGTGTGTGAACAATATCCAGCAAGTATTCTTTTTTCTATGAAAATTAAAATAAATTTAACAAAAAACTTTAAGTAATAATTATGAATTAAAATTGAGTTAAAATGTTAATATTTTGAAGGCGCTTTAAAATTTTCTTAGACATGCTACTTAATATTGTCGATGAAATGATGTCCGCAAGAGAATTTGGTGTATTGAACTACAATACAATCATTTTAAAGTCAATACAATATATTAGTAGCCATTAGGAATTTTATGTTTGTGACGGCAAATGATCATGCAGCTTTTATTCATTTCAATTCTATATTATTTCCAGGCATTACCCGACTAGAAGTTGTAATAAAGTAGCAATTGGATACACTTTACAGCCGCTGGCTATATAGCGATATCACAACATGCGCTATAAGTGCTTTATAAGCGCTTATTCAGCTTTCTTATACCACCGAAGGTAACTGTTATGACCGCTATTCAGCCACTATTCAGCTTAAAGCCGTATAAAATGCGCCTAATCCGGTGGTATAGACGTTTATATGACTGCAATATTACTAGAGTACGGGCCAAAGGAACGTTCCGATAGAGTAATAAACCGAGCTGTCAACAAGGATGCGGCTAACGTCGATATTGCTTATCGATGAATTACGCTTGCTCGATGAAACAGTATTATACATCTGCATTTATTATAGTACCGATTGCTATATTTATTATTATTTTCGGTTTAAATATTATTTTAGAATTAGAGTAATTAAATAATGACCTAATTGTGGGATGTGAGTTATTAAATGTGTACTTAATAGATAACTGATTATCATACCATGGCATATCATAGGCCATTATTAATTTCTAAACGGTCATTAGTAAACATGTTATCGTGGCATTTTGTAATAATGGATCCCACATATGTATATTATAAAATGCTGCGCGGATAAAACATCATTACTTGCCTGTCAGTTGAGCAATGGAGACCATATTTTATAACCTGGAGCTATTGAAGGCGCTTGCTTTCTACATACATTTTGTCATTTTTTGACGAACTGAAAAATGACACGACAAAAGTTTCGGTGCTCAATCTTAATCTGCCAAGGTTACGACACGCATCCCTACAAGGAGGTAGTAAAAGGGGCGGGACCGGCCTAATGATTTATTGCCTCACCGGAACGTTCCTTTGGCCCGTACTATAGTTCTATTTGGTATCGTCAGTTCTTGTGACTAAAAGCTACAGCGGAAACGTTGCCGTGACATTTATATAGCCAATTTGTGCTACTTGGGATGTTCTTAAAAACATCACTTGTTCTTAAACACGTGAACTTAAGTTATTTTAACCTAAAATTTCAATTACCTTAGAACACATGTGTCAATTACAACTGCCGAACCCGTCACCTCAGGAAGATTTAACGATATTTGATCGTTGTGTCTCCCGTGAGGTGAGCGTAGAAGACTGTCTAGTTAGGCCACTCACTCGTAAGAAGCCAACGCCTTGCCGCGAGAAACCGAGTGTGCACCCAGCGGACCGACACTCGCGCTCTTACTTCCAGTTATTCGGTGTCTACCGAATCTTCGCGGACCACGGCGTCCTTCGCCCCGCTCTTCACCCGGTATCGGGTAGCCGATTGGTCGTTTCAAAAGTGGGTGCCGTAAGGTTAAGAACCACCTACGCTCTATAGGAAACAAATCCGTTTCCAGATGCCCCTGGTTATCTGTCAGGATGCACAGTCGATTGGTTGGCGCCGCACGGTGTGCAAACCGTCCAGGAGCGCCCGAAGGGCGATTTCCAGTGGAACAGGCTCGCACGCACAGAGTCCTACCCGGGCTCGCACTTCTGCGTGGAGGTTAACGAATGAGTGCTGACCTGTTAGTTGGGCCGACCCTCACACATGGGTCATAAGTGGCCCAACTGCACTGGGCCCATTAGCCCCCACTTTTTTGAGTATATATATTTTCTGTTCCTTTGCTATGGCGATGTACCCTCTGCGCCCCGCCCCCTTTCCCGCGCCTAACGATACTTTGTGAATTTTGTTCAGTATTCAGGCAGTGATGGAAGGCGTCATGAAAAAGTGGTGCCAGGCACGGCGTGGCGCCGCGGAAACGCCAAAGAAAATCGCCAGCTGAGTACACCACCGACCAAGTCGCGACGTCGCTAACCTCATGACCTTTACACCTATTTTATAAAGCACTATAGTTATATAATACTTGTGGTATGAACAGAGCATAAAGGGCATCGTAAGGGAAATGTCCGAGTTGGTTGATTCCTTTGTAGCTCATGGATAAGGGGGGAATAATAGAATATTTATTTTTCGATTACTACGCGTATCGATTGCGACAGAGTGTAATATGGTTATCGATTATGGTTGCGATAAATAAATAAATAAGAAATAGAAAGGGACAAAGTGTTTAATTGATGTAGACTTTAAGCTGTTTTACCTATTAAAGTGCGTATTATAGGGTGTATTTACCTATTATTATACTGTATTATACCTTAGTATACATGTAGTATAGTATATACTATGTAGTATACATATAGTATACCTTAGTAAACATTATTTTAATTTATTTTATTTTCTTAAGGATAACTGACAGCCAATAATTTTGTAGTGAACGAAAATAGGAAGCTTAGAGCCATTTACAAGTTACCACTGATAATGACAATAGACAAGAATATACTAAATTGTACAGTAGAAAACATGTTGACAACTGTAATAAAAGAAGAAAATGCTAAGCCTGGTCATCACAAAATCGCCCTACAACCTGTTTCCTTATAGTATCTATATTCGTGAAAAAGGGGTCAATATCCATGTCAGCATTCAGGTTGTTGAAAGTTTCGCATACCCTTATAAAATAAGAATTACGCCTGTATTTAGTTTTAAAGCCAGGTACAAGAAGGAGTGCCCTATTTCTAAGTGCCCGGCTAGGAGTGCGGAGAGATATTTTTGATAGTAGTTCAGTACAATCAATCGAGCCATTTAAAATTCGTAGTGAAGGTGAGATGTCAGCTATGTTTCTTCGCAGAGCCAATGGCAGCAAATGATGGCGGATACAACGAGAATAGTAGTCTGGATCACGTATACGACATTTATATTCTATGTAGTGCAGAAATTTTCTTTGGACTATAGTATATTATTATAGTAGTATACCTATTATTATAGTACTAAAGGCGATAGGGTATTGCATTTGTCAAGACTATTGCCAGGGTGGATTTGTTTTGACAATTTTATTAAGTATTTCGAATTATTTTGATATTTTGATTTTATGTTATCCTGATTATTTTATTTGACTTAATTTGACTTGACTAAATTTTAGGGATAATTTTTAAGTAGTAGTAATGTATTTTTTTAATGCTTTTTCTTTACAGAGCCTAATGTTTTCATTGCAGATATGCAATGTCCATACAAAATATATCGTGACGTACCTACTTGTCTGTAAAAAGTATATTCATTATGTTTAGAACAAGTCGTATAGTCCCAGATAATATAAATAATATTGTATGTTCTATGGGCAATTATAATGTTATAAATCGACATATTATGAAACAATATAGAACTTGGAACTTTGAATTTTTAATATTTTCGAAACCGAACCCCAAGTTGTTTATCATATTTTGATATTACGTGCCAACGCTTTACTTTACTAAAAATGCAAATTTAACCAAAAACCTAATTAAGAAACTTCAAAATCTACTCGTTAATCTGAATCGCTAATATCTGAATTGCTAACTGCTAAAAGGGAACGTTTGTCAATTTTGAGGTAATGCGTATTTGTTCAAATTGCTCCATTTCATATCCCACAAGATTACTGCAAAAAGAGGTCGTTTCGGTATCAGTATCACAGGTTTTTTCAACTGCAGCTAGAAAACTTTACCGCATCAAGGTATTGATTTCATAAAAACGGGACGTTTTTGCTGCAATCATAAAATTTTTACCTCCTGCCATTTTAATAGGCAAATTTTAACCTCCTGCCATAATAATAAAGCATTCAAATGAATATTAATGAATAAGTAATAAAAAGTAAAATAACGTAATTTTAATTCATTCTCTATTGACCTCTGTACTGCTAACAGGCCAGACGTATGCAAGACGTACTGCTAACAGGCCATTTTTTTTAAATTTATTTATTTAAGAATTAATTACTATAAAAATATTGATTTTGATCACAAAAATATCCGGTACCGAAGATGGCAAAACCTTATGCTTATTTGATTGCTGCCAAACTGGGACAAGCCCGTTCTAAAGTGGACAGGACTTTAATATAACAATAAATAATTTAAACGTTTTAGTAAATTGCTCATATATCTAAATTGCATTAAAATGAGGCCCTCCAAAACAAAACAAAAATCTCAATTGCATTATAAAATCGGCATTAAATGGAATATTATATTCCGTTAAGTAGAGTGTGACAATTAGAATAGACTTGCCTAGGTACATCTAAAATAAAGGGAAAAATAAAGTTGTAAGAATGAAAAGAAATCAAATTATAAGAAAGAAAAGAATGAAAAAGTCATGAGAAAATTATAAAAAAGTCATTAATGTGTAACATATGGTAAGTAATATAAAATTAAATATAATAATATATAGACAAAATAAGTAGAATTCATTGTCAAATATAACAAAAAAAATGGTAATTAGTTCAACGTGAAAATATACCTAGTGCCTAAACATACATATTAAAAAATATATTTAAATTTTCGACACCCAAACTTATTATTACATTATGATTTCTAACCTTTGATCTATGGTTAGTCGGTCATGACTCGATAACCATTTCTTTACTTTATTTATAAATACGCTAAATGTCACATACATATTTATTTCCATATTGATCAGATTGTAAAATCTCGGCGTAATGAAAGAGTAGTGCCTTTGAAGAGAGTAATGTCTAAACTTTTTTCTAAAACTTGTCTCGTTGGTCTTTCGTTCTGAAATATATGATTCACTTTTCTTTAAAAATGAAAGATAACATTTTTGTGTCAACTGTAAAAATGTTACAATTTCAAAATCAAAATTTACTGGTACTTCTTATTCATCAACGTGATTCAGTTATGAGCTAGGCTAAATAAAACAACCATTATCAACAATTACGTACATCGAGAAATATCTTTAAAAAACTAGAGATTCCTCATAGATCTATACTTTTTCATTACAGGCACAAACCAACAAAATCTGCAAACAAATCTTCAATTGCTTTCATGTCCTTCGACAGTTGTAACGGCTCCTGCCAGCAAATGCTAATCAAACCATTCCTCAAACGCTTTTACTGCCAAACTAAACTACGCGGATCTTGATACTAATGAAGCACTTCTTAATAAAATGGAACTGTTACGAAAGTCTATATTGGTTATATTTTAAATCTCCGCAAATATGATCATGTGTCGGAATATCGAAAACTTCTTCAATGACCTCGGATCCGGGATCGCAGAAATATGCACATTTTAGCACTACTTTTCATTTTTCTATATAAATCCTACAGCACTTCTCTATCTTCAGAAGTTCGCCACTGCGATGACACTACATTTCTATTTTACTCTTTCTTTGGTCATGCAGCCTGTTTATAGAACCAGCTCCCTTCAAATATTGTAAACGCTAGGATACTTTGCAACTTTAAAAAGTTATGGAAAAGGTATAACTTAGGTATCCCAATATCTACAATTTACTAGCCTTTCCTATTCCTTTTTTCCCTTTCCGTTCTGAAATCACATTATTCTCTGACAATAAAGTAATAATATGAATTTATATATTAAAATTTTGTTTAGTTGGAATGGCTTTTTGATATTATAATGATTTTAATTAAATGCTCTTTAGATGCCACCAGACAATTCTCTCTATATTATCTATTGGTTGACTGTAAGATATTGGTCACGTGGCGATACTTTGCATGATTGCAATAAAGAGATTTTGAATTAAATTTAATTTGTTGTAAGATTTTTTAGTAATAGAGTTATGTAGGAATATTTTAAGTACACTATTTTTGTATCTAGTGTAATATTAAAAAAGTAAATTTATTTATAGAAATAAAAACACCACTGCCGTTACAAAAAGTGACCTACTGTCTAAATAATAATTTTTATTATGGTTTTTTTTATGAAATATTTATGGTTTATGTATTTATCGATATAGATACATAGATATTTTTGGAATGTACTCAATCTGAAGTTTAATTTATTGATATTTGGACATTTAGACACTTATTTACTTGGGATATTTGGACAGCAGTTAAGGTACCCTATGACAGGTACCTTAACTGTTAGAAGTTACGGTGGAATAAAGAAACGGAAAACATACATAGATGAACCCTGAACACATTACATTCCTTTTTTGTTGGGAAGTCGTGTGAAAAGGCGATCGTTCCCTTTCTGTAGTTATCGATTCACTATTCTGCAAGCAATGAAATGTTTCGCCAGTCCATTTTTGAACAACATGTCTATTTAATTTATATATATTTAAGAGAAAGAGATAGAGATAGAGAGAGAGTGAAAGAGAGAGAGAAAGAGGGAGAGAGTGAGTGAAAGAGAAAGAGCGAGAGCGAGTGAGTGAGTGAGAGAGAGAGAGAAATAATTTTAAATATGCAGATAAACCGAACCTACGACCTCGATTCGCCAATATTATTCAAACGGGCGATCAAAATAACAAGTTATACTACGAATGTCAAATTAACTCAAGAGCCACCTCTCGCTTGTTTACCAATCAGAGAAAGTGACAAATTCGTTCTTCCGAAACTATGTTTGCTAGTAGACAAAAGATGATAAGTGCGATGATAAGACTCTGGTGCTTTTTAATCAGCGTAACAGTTTCATAATTTTCATCGGTAAGTTCGTTAGGAATGTTGTAGTTCTGCAAATTCGTTTCCAGTTCGTAAATATACTACAGGTTCGCAACAAAGACGGTATTGAGAGAAGAAGTCACAGCCGCTTTTAATAATGCCATCATCGCACGTCGCAGAATAAGCGGTTTTTTATGACAATCATAACGCGATTAATCTTGTTGGAATAAAATTGCCGTCCTTGGCATGTCTCCGATAGTCTTTTTATTATTGTAAGGTGGGCCATCACTCAAAATGCTCAACAAAAGTCTGCTATTTCTGTCCATTTCGACTAGGAATCACAATAAATGAACAATAGCTGTAACCCATTAACTAAAAATGAAGATTTATCATAAATATATATGCCGTAAGCTCAAGTTAATTGAATACGGGTTTTTTTTTGCTGAGGCGCCTTAAAAGGAGCATATAGAAAGTCGTACTGCTTTAAGAGGGCATGACTGCGCAACACATACGTGTGATATGGCGTCATCTCCAATAATTATTGGACTGAAAATGGCTGTCATATAACTCAAATCCACCCACCTAACCAACGTTGATTAATATGAACGTTAACCACAGGTCTGGAAATTCATAAATCACAGGGCAATACATCTCCCAGAGTAGCAGGAGTTCATGTTCGATAAGCAGTATCTTTAAACCTATGCCTCCTCAGGGGCTAAATAACGATGATTGGCTCGCCCGAAAACATCCTGCTGCAACATATTTTCCTGATAACATGGAATCGGTTAAGAATGGCATTGCGATCGAGATCAAAATTGGAATATTCAAAAAGAAGTTTGTTAGAAGCCATTTTTTGGGTTTCTTAAAATCGATTACTTGTTAATTTGGTTATTATCGTTTTTTTTATTTTTTTCGTAATTATGTATATGATTTTGATTATATAGATTTTGATTTTTTAATTTATTTCATTTTGATTATTTTAATTTTATCTCATTAAATAGTGGTACCAATAATAGTTGGGCACTGAAAACCAGGTATATAGATATCCTAAGGATACCTGCAGCGTTTGTAGTTTTATTACATACCTAGTACATTGTATATTTTCAGTTTCAATTTGTAATTTTGTGTTTTTTTGTCTATTTTTTGTATTGACAGCTGCAAGGAAATACATTATTATTATTATTATTCAATCTTCTTGGAAATAATCTTCGCGTAGAAAACACGGCAATAAGCAGGGGTTCCTCATTTTGCCGCACTTATTATAGAAACCCTAACAAATCTACTGCAATCGGCTACCAAAGAAACCCCCAGACCATTCACATGCCAACTGGTAGAAAGATTCCATGTATTAGGAAAATATGTTATAACAGGAGGTTTTCGGGCGAGCAGTCACCGCGTAGCAGAAGCTATTTATTGTTTACCCATGAGGAGACAGAAGTATCCTTATGAAACCTATAACTCCTGATACTCTGCGATTCCCGAATTCACACGTTTTAGGAAAATATGTTATAGTAGGAGGTTTTCGGGCGAACCAGTCACTGCTACAGAAACTATTTATTGTTTACCCCAGAGAAGGCAGAAGCATCCTTATGAAACATAAACTCATGCTCTTCCCGAATTTACACAAACACAAAACAATATATAATAAATTGGTAAGTACTTACAAATCAGATCCTTTCCCTCCTTCTTAAGTATCCACAAAGCCACGGTCACAAAATCAAATTAAATACCCCTATCTAAATTAAACAAAGTTAAATTAACCGACGGCTAATTAAAGTTAGCAATAAAAGTGGTTGAAGAAGTTCGAAGTTAGTAGACGGTTAGGCGAATCGGAAGGCGCGTTCGTACTGTCTCGAATCGCGTGTGCGTTTGTCGAGAAAACCTGCAGTCGATTCGAGTTTCGGATTTGTGCGGGCGAACCGCGTTCACTCGATGTTATACTCGGTAGGGATGGGCACATCGATACATTATAATTTGGATTAATTTAATTTAATTTAATTAATTAATCTAAAAATGAGCTGTGAACGCTGAAAACCACCAAGATGATGCAGTATATACCTATAAAATACACCTGATGATATAAGTAGAGGTTACAGAATTAGACACGAATATCAGGGCATCTTACTAATAGCATAAAGGGTATGCTAAATATTATGAATACATATATTTCATAATATTTAATTTATTTTATGTATTTCCACGTATTTTATATTCTCTAAGATTTAATTAGATAATCGTTGATTCTACCGTATTCGACCAAATACTAAAATTTTGAGGGCTGCTTGCCTTCGAACAAGATTCTTCTTAGTTAGGCAGCAGCAGAATCATAATGTTTTTATTTTTAATTTTTTTAAATTTATTTTAGTCAAGAAAATATTTTGGAACTATTTTAAAACGATGGCTCTACACCACTCCTAACTAGGCAGCGCCTGTTTCAAGGAAGCCACAATTTTTACACGATAGCAATTAATATAAAAAAATGTGATTTTATGAAAAAGATAAAAAAAATATATACATAAAACAAAAACTCAACAAGTAAATATATAAAAAAAACAACTGCCGTCGCAGAAAGAGAGCTATTGTATTTATAATTATTTTTATTGCGTTTTTTTTAATGAAATATTTGTGATTTATGTATTTATTCATATGGATATGGAAAGTACTTAATCAGACCTTTCCTTTGACACTAAACAAGATATATTTATGTTTATTTATTGACATTTGGACAGTTAGACAACTACTTACTTGATATTTAGACAATGAAGTAACCTATGACACTCGGAATGACATAGCGATTCTAAAAATTTAAATTCAAATTATTTTATTCATGTTCAATTTATATTTTTATAATTCTAAATAGCCAAAACCTAACTAGGCGGCCGCGTCTTCTAAGGTAGACAATTTATTTTCATCGTTAATATTATAGTATTAGGTACACACTTCTGAATCGGTTCAAGCATTTAGAAGTTATGGTGGAATAAAGAAACGGAAAACATAAATAGGTGAATCCTGTACACTTTACACTCCATTTTTGTTGGGCACTCCCCCCCCTCACCTCCTAGGATTGGAGACATTTAGTATGTTTACCTCCTAGCAAGTACAAAAAAGTAAAAAATTGTGTTCCTTCCATTTCTCCCTACAACTCATCGTTGACTGGACTAATTGTGAAAATCTGCCTACATATTATGTAGAGATCTAATGCAATACCAAGTGATATAGAAGGTTTTGGGCTTATATACTGTAAGTATATGTCTTTCTTATTACGCAATAAATAATTAAACATGCTGGTTTATCGACGTATTTATCGATCTTATAGATCTGTACTATAGAGAAACACTATTAGAAATGTTGTTTAGTGGGCGTGCGTGCGTGGTCACGTAGATTTGCGACAATTGCGAATTGGGTACCCATTGTAGATACGTTCAATAATACTGTACGTATACCGGAGCAAGAGTGGGATCGATAATGACTCTAGTCAATTATATTAAAGCAGCCAGCAAATTGTCAAATTGTTTCCAAATCCATTGATAAACGTTGGAATTGTAGCTGGCTTTAATGTAAGAATAATAGCAATGGATGGATATACGAATATAGGTTAAATCTAGGATAGAAAACGAATTTACCGCGTGAAATTTGTAGCACCCGACGTTTCGGTGACGTTGCAGCCGCCGTTGTCGGCGGCTGCAACGGCGGTTGGCAACGGCGGCTGCAACGTCACCGAAACGTCGGGTGCTACAAATTTCACGCGGTAAATTCGTTTTCTATCCTATTTATAATGTCAAACAACCGCGATAGTCTTCGATTTTATAGGTTAAATCTATCTCTTAATTTTATGAAAAATTAAGTTCCTAAAATTGCTTGCAGAAAAAATGGCCTTTTGGGTATAGGATTGCACTACATAAAATAAAAGCTATATTTACAAATGTTTTAACTTCAACTGTTATACGAATCGTAATGCTATACAGAGAGACTTAATCGCCATATAATGGACTCGCTCAAAAATAGGCGCCTTCAATATGATGTACGTTATTATTTAAATAATCAAATAGGTAGTCCTTATTCTGTTGGCCGAATCTGTTACCGAATCCCAAATAACAAGACCAGGGCTCCTGTCTTATTTAATCTACCGAAGGTCAATAACAATTATGGTCAAAATATGTACTATTATAGAGCGCTTAATCTTACAATCCAAGTTTTCAAGGTTTAGATACATTTAATTTATCATCGAATACTTGCTTCGAAGAGTTTAAAAACACGATTTACAGCATTTGGGCTTGATTAGTATTTCTTAATTTCTTATTATTGTGAAATATTGTATTGATTATTATATATACATTATAATTATTATTACATATTACATTATAAATTACATTACATTATATGCATACATTATATATTGTGTATTACGATTATAAATATATTATTATGTATATTATATCTATTTATATTACCTATACTTTCTATATTTCATTATTATCTTACCTTATTACTATATTATAATGATATTATTTTACAAATATTATATACCTATATTTAAGAAATTTACTTCATGTAATTAGTAAAATATATTTATTAAATTCATAATGTGGCGTATCTATCCTTTTCCTCGAAATTAATCTGTGATCGGAAATTCGGTTAGTATCGAGAAATTCGTCCAGATCCAGAGGATCGAAAAATTCGTCCATATCTTGGCTATTTGGCTATGGATTGTGTTTGTCCTTAAGTATTTGCGTTTCATCCAACGGGAGATAAGATAGCAAGAGCCTTTATAACTTTCTGGGGTGGCGAGTTCTCCTGTAGCAATTGACACTTCATTACTGCAACACTACACAGTTGGTCGGACGGATGTGGCGTTTAGAGGAGCTGAGGAACTGGGCACTCCCCGCCTGTCAAGAGTAGCAGTATCACCGAAGATGTATTATGCTACAGCTTCTCTGGCATCTACAATGCCGGAGTAAGCCGAATTCGTTCCCTCGTGACGTCCTTCTTTCTTGCGGGTGTTCCCATAAATATGGTCAGAGTCACTCATATCTCCACTCTCGTATAACTCCCTGTAACTGGATGTTTAAATATTAATAAATAAACTCTTTATATGCACTTAAAAAATAAAATATAAATAGACGAGCTTATTGACACATGTCAATATTTTGCAACTAACTTAATCACAGTACAGTAGTGAATGCGCGCGCTGTGGAAATACAGCTTATTAAAGACATAAGTTTGTTCGCATAAAATGCAAACTATTATATTTAAAAACTAAGATTGCCCGATTAGAGGAAATTGGGAGAGGAAGGAGAGAGAAGGGGAAGAACTGATTACTTCTTAGAAAAGAGGACTTTATGAGGCGAGTCCTTAACGATTCTAAAGAAGGCGAGTTTCGTATATTTGCTGGAAGATCATTTCAGAGTCTGGCATCATGGACACAGAAAGAGTAGTAGAAATCAGTTTTATGACAAGGAATTTTTTCTAAATTGTCAGAGGCTGACTGAAGTACGAGGCCGTG
The DNA here is from genome assembly GCA_944548615.1 of Micropterix aruncella. NCBI lineage: Eukaryota > Metazoa > Arthropoda > Insecta > Lepidoptera > Micropterigidae > Micropterix > Micropterix aruncella. The sequence continues at coordinate 1,050,647 of OX155950.1, forward strand.
GGAACTTAATGGTTTGAAAAGCTCGTAGAAATAAGACGGTGTTGATTGGGAGTACACGATAGAGGAAATCAATAACATGAACATTTCTACTGTACGTACTGGCAACCACCATTATACAATTCACGTTATCACAGAAAAAATGTATTGTCTACTTTCTGTATCTAAATTTATATTCTATGGTATAGTTATTATTGTATTTTTAGTAATAATAAAATATTATTGCTATTATATATTAGATGTAAAGTTAAATAAAGCGCCTCAGAGTTGATTAAATGGGGGGGGGGGGGGGTAGGAGCCATTTGTATATATGTAAATTCCTAAGCCCGCGTGAAGAATATGAGCTCAGTCGTTAAAGCTACTGTGGTGGTGGATAGATGGCTTCTGCCCTATCCACCTCGCTGGAGCATTAAATATAATGAACATCTCAAGATCTATCTTTTATCAGTTTGTCATATTTTTACAAGCTTTTATTTAACTTGCAATGTATGTTACTTAGTATATATGTTTGTTTAAGTCAAATCTTGCAAGCTGAATTAGAAGCGCTTCCTCTTATCCTATGGTTGAAATTTTACCCGTTGGTTCAGTTCCGATGACAATGCATTTTTTATGGTGAACATGGCTTTATTCTACAACCAGGATCGGCTCCCGACGAGACTACTCATCAACGGCCAACAGCATAGACACAACATTTTGTAGACGCATTCAATTATGATAGCCTGTTCTAAATGTCACCATGGCATGGCTGATGCACCCAGGGTTGGATCCCGACGAGGGGATTCTTCAACGGTCAATAGCACAGAAACGAAATTTTGTATACGCATTCAATTATGATAGCCCGTTTAAAGTTTCACCGCGACAGGGCTTGCACCCAGGGTTGGCTTCTAAGAAGATCTCTTCCACGGTCAATACAGCACAGACACACAATTTTGTATACGCATTCAATTGTGATAGCCCGTTCTAAGTTTCACCATGACATAGCTGCTGCACTTATTTAAAAATTAAATTTTTTTTTTTTGTCTATTATTACATTGTTGGTATTAATAGTATAAATAACCTTATTAACAACCTATTTAATTATTTCTTTTCTTACCCTTATATTATTATTAGCTTTATTATATTTTTTTCTACTATCAACGTGTTCATGTTATTTCTATGTTAATGTGTAATGCAAGCATTGCAAACTATTCATAGGATAGTAAATTTGTTTCGTTTACATATTTTTTAAAGATACTAGTATCATATATTTACTATCTGTAAGTTTACTATAAAATAAAATAAAAAAATAAATAAAATAGAATTGATATTATATACTAGATGTATAGTTAAATAAAGCGCTTCAGGGGATAGGAGCCGTTTGTCTATTTGTAAATTCCTAAGCCCGGGTAGAGAATATGAGCTCAGTCGTTAAAACTACTCTGGTGGTGGATGGTTGACTTCTACCCCTTCCACCTTACTGGACCAGTACATATAATTAACATTTCAAGAACTCTGTGTCGTCAATTTTTCATATTTTTAATTCTTCCGAAGATGTCGTCGCTTGTTACCTAGATGCAAATCGTAAGCAGATGTTGGTCATTTTGCCCATATGCTACTTCCTATTTAAGACCACTCCAAAGATGCGCAAACTTCCGTTTCTTTTATGTCCGCGGTAGCATTGAAAAGTAACCCGATGTGAGTCACTCGATTAAGATTGAGAATATAAACTCACCGACTGCCCACATGCGTTCGCCTTCGGTGGTGTGGGCGATGTTGGTTGGCATTGGGCACGAGCGGCAGGACTCGCTCGTTTTCCTTATACGCCAAAATAACATTAACCTCCGATCGTTTTTATCTCTCCTTGAAAGGACGGATGGAGTGACGGACGGAGAACGGTCGGATTATATATTTATTTATTATTTTATTTACTTAATGCTTGTATTAAAAATGTACTTAAAATGCCACTGAAGCAAAGAAATAGAACACTGAAGAACAATAACAGCTCAAGATCGAACAGAAGCTAAGAACAACAGCTTAAGATCGACTTAGCTCAAGTAACATACGGCGCTATGATTATCTAATTAGGCTTCTTAGGCCGGTATCTAGAGGCTCAATTGTGGTGTTAAAACTTTCTTATTTTATTTTTATTTTTATTTAAATATAGGTACATACATTCAAATGCATGAGCATAAAGGAAAATGAATTAGAATTTAAAAAATGCCGTTGCATGCTTCTAAAGTTAGATACACATATGTCTGAGCCCAGGTTACATAGGGCATACATTAAATGCAAATGTTTATCTTTCTATTATGCTAAGCAAAGTGCAACCGAGCCCGCCTTGCTAGGCACCCCTGTATTAAGGCGAGCTCACTTCGGGAGTCGCACGAGAGTGCTACGGTTGTGTCAAAAGAAAATTTGAAGAAAGTTTTTTTTTTAAATATTTTAACCAATTATCTTAACCGCAGACTTAACATCTACAAACGCGAATCCCCTCTTTCTCCGTATAGAGGTGACCATCGCATCACATTCATACGAACTCCGCCCGTATCACTGTAAAACTGCAAATTATGAGTAATACATTAATATTATTCAAAAAAAGAGAAAATAGAAAAATAAGTAAAATAAAAAAAAATAGAAAGCCCTCAACTTTTTTATATTAATAAATATTTAAAATACCTTTTGTAGAGATACATAATAAATATTTACCACACCTTATATTATATAATATAGAATTTTCATTAATTCATAGAATATATAAAGTAGGTAACTACGTAGATACGAAATACACATACATAGATTCTAATCCATATTATTCTGCGTTCGTTTCCATAACATGCCCCCAGCCCAGTTATCTAAGTATGTAAGTAGTGTTTTCGCGAAATAAACCTTTTTTTTATTGATTTTCGTGTATGTATGTACAATGTTAAAAAAATCATCAGTGACAGGTGCAGGCGGTTCGACTTAACCCCTTCTATCGCGGGGTAAAAATTTCTGCCCGGGACAGTTTTGCGCATGAAGTCGATGGCCTTGAGAAAAAACGACCATAACTTTTAAACTACTAGGTATACGGATCGTAAAAAGAATAACTGTTAAATGATCGCATTGAAATTTGAAATATAAAACATTTATAACATTATCTCGTAAAACAATTAAGATAATAATGAATAAATATTACAAAGTTAGCACAGCGCGGAGCGCCCTAACCAATATTGATTAGATACCATTTTAGGCATTTGTAAGCGTCTAACCAAGAATGGTTAGCTCACATAGGAAGGGTTAAAAATCGATGGAGGACGTCTTTAATATCGATTTTGGTTTCAAAGAATCTCTTGTTTAAGTCCTTAAAGACTACCTATAAAGGGTAAGTTTTAATTAACCGGCATCCTTGAAGGGGGTGAATCAGTACGAGCAGGTAAGCAACTATTGCAAAAAAATGTAAAAAAAAATTGTTTACAATTTAAAAATTATTTTTTTTGAAAAATATTATAAAAAGAGTTGGGCACGATGCGCTATATAGTGGTTGGTAAAATATCGCTAATATTGTTTATTAGCAATATTTTATCTACCAATATATTATGGCGCAGCGCGCTCAAACGCATATCAAAATTTTATTTAACTGTGAAATTCTTAAAATTTTCGAATAAAAAGAAAACAAAAAAAAGTTGTTTTCCTGTTTTTCTTTTTTTTTAAATCAAAACTTGCTTACTTGCTCGTACTGATTCACCCCCTTGAATAATGCCGTTTAATTAAAACTCACCTGTATATACTGAAGTATTAATAATGGTCGACCGAATGCAATAACAAGACACACACTTACAGACATGTTAAACGCACACATACATATAACACGTCATAGTAGGGTTGGTTGTAAGAGATTGTCATATGACAATAAACCCGCCCATTGTGACATTTCACAATAAAGAGTATAAACAAACAAAACAAACAAACAAGATGACTACTGACAAGTAGGTACTTCACTGATTTGTTCCTCGCAACAGATTTGGCAAAGTGTAGTTGCATTCCTGATGGAAGATTTGTCTAGTAAAGGAGGAGACACGTGGTGATGAGGTGCGATGCGGAAACAAAATATAGCGACGACATTTTGAGCATGACATGAATACGTTTTTGATAAGCTGTCGCCGTGATTGATTATGGGTAAAACAAGAGCATTAATTAGGAGAAGCCTAATATATTTACTGAGATAATCTCTAATTCGGTAGTTCATGCTCGAGGATAGATATCCTATCCTATGCGTAAAGATTATTTTTGTGTAGCAATCAAAGAGAACACATATAAAATATCCGAAATCAGACCAATATCTGGTTAAATCTGAAAAACATCTCCTACTCTATTCTACGTAAAAAGTACAAAGTACAGAAGGTACAAATCTGAAATAGACAAACCTGAAACGGCGATTAACGAACATCAAGGCGTATCACGTAATGTCATTTTTGTTGCACTTAAGGTAGAGTTCTTGAAATTTTTTTTTATATAAGTACATCGTACGTAGCTAACCGTCACCAAGCTGTGGTTGTTGGAGGATTCAGGTCGAACTTTGCATCAATCCCGTCCGGGGTACCGCATGCAGGGTTCACACTTGAGCCCTCTGCTCTTCAACGCCTATCTTTACGATATTAGTTCTTGTCTCATAGCTGGTCGTCACATTTTATACGCGGATGACCTGAAAATCTATGCTGAGGTGACTGACGTGGCAGACTGCCTCCGGTTACAGGAGGATATCGACCGCCTGTCACACTACTGTGTTCTTAATAAACTCTCTTTAAATCCTACTAAATGTAACAGTATAAGCTTCAGCCGTAAGAGAGACTTGGTAAAGTTCAGTTATCACATTAATGGTGAAGTGATCCCTAATGTAAAATGTATTCGCGCCTCGGAGTACAAATTGATCATAAGTTGCTTTTCGATCAGCATATAGAAAGTATGGTTAGCCGAGCTTTGAGAACACTTGGATTTGTGACCCGTATCTCAAGACCTTTCTCCAATATAAATGTCCTGAAGATGTTATATTTCGCTTACGTTCGCAGTACCGTGGAATTTGCGTCCTCAATTTGGAATCCGCAATATTCGGTCTACAGAAGCAGGATAGAATGTATCCAAAGGCGTTTTTTTAAAACGCATCAATTATCGCGGACGCTTCGGTCTTCCTACGTACGAGAGCAGATTGGACCACTTCGGTATTCAAGCTCTAGAAGACCGACGCACTATGGCTGATATGGTACTGTTACACAAAGTTATCCACAATACCATAGATAGTCCATACCTTGTTGAACACTTACGTTTTTTCGTTCCTCCGCGATTAATTCGCAATTCACGCACTTTTGAGGTCTCTCGTGCCAATACCAACTACGGGAAAAATTCCATCGCTTATAGGCTGATGTGCACGTACGACTCTCGTTTCTCCACCATCGACATTTTCAACCTCAACCAACCGACGTTCGTTAAAGAATTATTAAATTCAATTGCACCTAACGAGCTTGTTAAAACCTATCGTTCTTAGTTATATACTTTTCATGCAACATATCAGTAGCTAATACAAATATTTATAAATATCTATAAATATTTATTATATATCTATAAATATCTATAAACATCAATAAATATCTGTATCTATATGTCTACTATACGACCTATCTTTATTTATATCTTTATTTATATACATATACACATACCATCGTCTAACTCCTTTTTCCTAATCACTTCCAATTCCCTACCTCTCCCATCGGTTTACTATATTATTATTATATTTAAGATGAACTTAGTTTATTTTACAATTATTTTTTAAGTGTAATATGCCGAAATTCAAATGTGTAAATATGCGGAAATACTTTCGTAGGAAACGATTATCGGCGTAATGTTTTTCTTTTTTTCTACATTATGTTTGCACACGTATGTCAATTGTATGCGCTGTATGTTTCCAGAAATAAAATAAAAATAAAATAAAATAAAAAATAAAAAAATCAAAGAATTTGGTGATTTTTTCATAAACCGTAATATAATCTCGTTTGCAGATATCACCGTGATCTTGACCGCTTCGACGACAAATGGGAGGAAGTCTTTTATGACGTGCAAACAAATTTGTAAAAAGTTGGATAGACCATCGTCCTCTCTCCAACCTCACTCGTAGCGCAAATAAAAGTAAATCATTATTCAGCTTCTAAATTCACCGAATCTTTCTAAGATTAAAAAAAACTAAATAATATGGCTATGTTCAAAAAGTCTTGTTGCCCGGATTTCAACTGAGTCTATTTATATAGTTTTGACATTCTCATACCTGTAGGTAGATAATTACTTGTCAACAAATATTTTCAATATACAATAATACAGTTCTTAATCCTAAAATTCCTCCATTGCAATAGTTTATTTACTAAAATGCAGAAATAGTTTGGACAAGTTAATCTTAGAAAGAAACGCTCGTGCCGGCAATCGTTTAATATGCATGAACATTAATAATCGTAAAATGGCTATAATAACATTATAATATGGCCCTAACACCGAAGGTAGCTTCGGTATAATACTGAAGCTACAGATCACCGCGGAAACTATGAGACTAGTTTGTCCTTTTAATACTGGACGACCGTAATGATTTCCTACTTTGTTTCTCAAAAATAGGTCATCAGTGTTACGTGGAGCTGCGTTGAGTGGAGCTACGTGACAGCATGTCGTCTCCCTCGTTGTCGACTCGGCGACGCAGATATTTTGCAACTGCTCTGTAGCCAAATATGGTGTGCGGCGGAATCAAGTACGGCGACTGTTTACTTTCTGGAAATGCGTTGGGTAATCGATTCGCTGCACGAATGATTTAACTTGTTCAATTACAGTTCATCGTTTTGAACAGCGGATAAACTAGAGAAATCAAGCTCTTCGTTTCCGTTGTCTGTCTGTCATAAAAATCTGACTATTCTTGCAGAAAGCTGTCCAGAAGGACCAACTATTTATTTATTTATTTATAACGTACAAGAAAAAAATACAAGGACATGCATACTGTTTTACGTGAAGAATAATTAAAAACAACATTAATATAGAAAAAAACATAGCTCTATGCATATAAATATGCTAGCATATCCAATATGGGGCGAAATCGCACAACCAACTAGACCTAGAAAATCTGTCTCTGGCTGTGCTGTGTTATACTAATTTCATGTTTGTTGACTCGCAAACTGACGCATTTGATTAATTTTGAAAGATTTCTAAATCTAACTAATATGTTTTTTACACAAATTAAAGTAAAATTTAAAGTACAAAAAAATATGTATGCAATTAAAGACCAAAAAAGTAAACTTTACATTATATTCAATAAATTTAAGTGGAAAATAAGTAATAATATATAAAAATATATGAATAAACACTACATTGTAATATATATTGTATGTTTTTTTTTGTAATATTGCACAATTTTACAAATACATATTTTTTACAAATACGCTTGTCGATTTGGCTTAGAACCAGTCTCAATGTGGCATTATCCATATGGATTTTAGGTAAGCCATATAATTTAGGGGGTACAACCCCCGTTGCGTGTTTTGGATATTTCACCAAAAAGGTTTGGTGAAATATGCTTTACGAAATATTAATTACTTTTATCGAGAATTGTAATTAAGAAGGAATTAATAAATCTGTAAGATCTGTAGGTATTCGCATGCAGGGCCGGATTTACAGGTCTGGAGGCCTTGGGGCAACAAAGGAGTGGAGGCCCCCTTGTTGAGGAAGAAAGATAACGGTTGAAACAAATATTAACATTCCATTGTTTCTGATTGGAGTGAACAAATATAGATGAATCGTTTTTCTTATTATTTAAGAACAATATAATAATTTTTGCACAAAGTAGGCACTGTAGGTAAAGGTAAAACAGCGAAAAAAAAATATCAACGGAAAAGTTGTTTACTTTTGTTATAGTTGTAAACTAAAGTTTACTCGAAGACTATTGCGGTTGTTTGCCGTTATAAATAGTATATATATATATAGGTACGAATTTACCGCGTGAAATTTGTGTATATCCTATTTATAATGTCAAACAACCGCGATAATCTTCGAGTAAACTTTAGTTTACAACTACAACAAAAGTAAACAACTTTTCCGTTGATATTATTCGACACTCAATTCGTGAGTTTCGGCAGCTTTTTTGTCGAGTTTTGTGCAACATTTGATCGCCTAACACATTTGCTGTTCACATCTTATTCGACATCGCGTGTCGTGACGTGATCCCAAAACAAGAGTGAACTAAATCAACTACCTGATTTTTCTGATGCGCGCAGCAAAGTGACCGTTGGCTTGCTATTAATATAAGGGTCCCTCTGACCTCGCTCAAACACGCTGCGACCAGTAGAGGTGCGATATATTTTTTTATGACTTTTGGGACACACCATGTAGTTTCTCCGTTAGCTTGAAGTCCGGGATGAGACAATAGTATGACGCACGCAGCTTGTCACCTTTCTTGTAAATTGGTGTCATCACTGCATCTAGTGGTGCCGCCAATTTACAAAAATCCAGTCCGACGACACTTTGCCAGTTGTTGTATCAATTTAACCAAGGGGGCACTTGTTGAGGCGCAATGTTTTAAGAGCACTAACGGTAGATTGTCAGCACCCATTGCAGGTTATATTATTATATTTAGCTTTTTCAGGTGTATTTCAACAATTTCTGCTGTGTTGGTTTTAGATTCGAATGTGTTTTCCACCTTAGCCAACATATTTTTAGGCAACAGGTTCAATTACAAAAGCATTGAAGAACTGTCTTACGAAAATGTTTGCAACATGCAAGGGTTCTTAGGAATTATATTGTTTGTCGGCCTACTGTCGCCGCCATGCTTGAAAAATTGACCGCCATGCTTACGCATGGCGGCCATTTTTTTTTGTTGATGTTAATGGTCGCGTATGTAGCTCTAAGAAAGCTTTCTTTTCTTTTCAAAATCACGCCTCGATACCTGAATATCTGACTGAAGTTAGTTTGGTTCAGTACTACATTCTCGGTATGATGTTGGGCTTCGGTTCAGTTTATATTTGTCCCATCTTTTCTCAAATAAGAGTTTAATAATATCCCTGTTTATCAAGTGGTTGTGATTCATGTGTGCTCTTCTATTGTTAGTAGAAGTATTACTATACAAAATTGTTGGTAAATTATCTTAAAGTGGTACCGAGCGTATGTAAACATCATTATATATAACGTCGCGCATGGAGCCCGTATTTGGAATACTTTGCCGAAAAATGTGAGAACCGCGTCAAGCATTCTTGTTCTTCTTTTAGTGCCTCTCCTAAAGGAGGTTGGCTGTCAGCTCTGTGATTTTTTCCGTCTTGGGCTAAGCGAAATAGTTCTTCTACGCTTGAGACGTTTGTCTACTCTCGGATGTTGCAGAGCCAAGATTTTTATCTTCTTCCAGGCCGTCGTTTACCGCAAACTTTCCCCATAATAATGAGCTGAAGCAGTTGCTATCGCTCATGTCTCAGCACGTGTCCCAGGTACGCCACTTTCCTTTGCTTTATCATGTGTAAAAGTTCGCGATCTCTACCGATAACTTAGAGCACTCTTACATTGAGAACTTTCTGGATTCAGCTAATGCGGAGTATTCTCCGGTAGCACCATATCTCAAATGCTTCATGACGCTTCTGGGTGCCAGCTTTCAGGGTACAAGCTTCGCTACCATAAAACACCACAGGCCACACATAGCAATGGGGAATTCGTATTCGGAGCTTGATGTCAAGTTTCCGGTCGCATATTACCTTTTCCATTTTCTTAAAGGATGCTCGAACGATTTCAATCAGGGTACGAATTTCTTGTTCGTACCCGGATAACAAGTTTTAAAAACAGACTCAGTGGAAATTTGAAATGTTCCACATAAATTACCTTTACCATCCCATTCTACTCTTTTTTAAGCCTTTGCGTCCTTATAGGTGTTAGTTTATTATCCTCTTTTTTTGCATTTGTCATACTCTTTATATAGGTTAAGTTAGCATCTCATCGCAAATAATGTTCATAAAATAGTATAGGTTAGCTCTAAAATATTGCCTGCAGGCAATAAGCTCGCCTATTCTTACGAATAAAGCGTTTTATTATTATTATATGTTAAGCCTACCTTTAAATACTCCATAGTTTCGTTGTGGATAATAGAAAAGTTTGCCTTCAGGTAGTTATTATTATTTTTATTATTTATCTATATATACACTAGCAGCTTTTACAGCTGGTGCGTGTACTTCACGTGTTGAGTGTACTGTTTGTCTTTATTTTATTTTATACCTTACACTTTTTAATTGTTGAGTGTACTGTTTGTCTTTATTTTATTTTATTCCTTACACTTTTTAATTGCCATTTTTACTAAATGTTTGTCTAGTAGATTTTTAAAACCATTCACTGAGATAGCACTTATCACTTCTTGTGGTAGTTTGTTCCAAGAGTCCACCACTCGGTTAGTCAAAAAGTACTTTCTTGGGTTGGAACTAAAACTGTTTCGGTTTAGTTTTAAGGAATGTCCACGGAGTTTCTCGTTGGTGTTCATTGTGTACATTGCATTAAGGTTGGCTACATCATAATGACCATTCAGAATCTTAAACGTCTCGATGAGGTCCCCTCTTTGTCTTCTTTGCTCAAGTGTAGTAAAACCCAGTGCATCCAAGCGGTTTTCATAAGGCTTGTTCCTTAGGGATGGAACCATCTTGGTTGCCCGCCTTTGCACTTTCTCCAGCAGTTCAATGTCTTTTATGAAGTAGGGGTTCCACACCTGGTAAGAGTATTCGAGGAAAGGGCGGACGTACGTTTTGTAGAGTTTGAGGAACAAATCGGAGTTTATGTAGGAGAAAGCTTTCCTAATCATGTAAAGAAGTGAGTTTGCTCTTTTTACAACTTCTACTATATGCGGTTCCCATTTGAGGTCCTGGGACACAATTACTCCAAGATCTTTCTGTGTGGTAACTGTGTGTCCGTGCCCTCGATCGTGTATTTGTGATGCGGATTCTTGGGACCTATATGCAGTACGGTGCATTTCTCTGCGTTTAGTGTGAGAAGCCAATCCTTAGTCCATTGCATGATGTGGTCGAGGTTGTCTTGAATCAGTTGACGGCTTATGACAGGATCTCCAAAGTTGGTGTCATCAGCAAAAAGCGTAAAGGATGTTTCCATAATCGCTTTGAGGTCTGTCAGGAAAATACCGAACACAACAGGGCCGATCACCGAACCCTGAGGCACGCCACTGAGAACGTCATGGGCTTCAGATAGTTGCTCTCCGACTCGCACCTTGAATTTCCTGTTCGATAGAAAATCTGCAATCCATGACAGTAATTTGCCTCTAAACCCAAAATGTTCCAGTTTGTGGATTAACCGTTTTATTGGGACTCGGTGGAATGCCTTCTCGTAGTCCAAATAAATTACATCAGTAGAGTTCCGTTCGTCCCACTTACGAGTCCATGGGACGAACGGAACTCTACTGATGTAATTTACTTGGACTACGAGAAGGCATTCGACCGAGGCATTCTTCCACCATTTCTATTTCTTTCCGTTATGTTGGTTACTTTTATCTTGATTGCCGTTTATTACTAATTGGATGTTGACCAGTAGTGCTGTATGATCGCTTTTGCAGATTCCGAAGTATAATAAGTCTTGGATATCAAACCATCGGCATTGCTAAATATTAACCGGTCGGAAGCCAGTATTCGTTGCGACTTTTTGGTCGATTTTGCAAATAAATACTTACAATATAGATTTTTCATGAATTCCCTCTTGTTACCTAATAATTAATGTTGTTAGTCATGTATATTATATATTTATACATTATATACGGGGGCTGGTTGAAAGGGCCAAACGCGGATCTGTCGAACGATGCAAAATGCTTACAAGCATTGTTGGTATCCAACCGGTTAAAACCTGTATATCAAATTAAAAATTAACATCTTTATGTAAATAACATTCTAATAATAGGAATAATTATATTATTTCAAAATAGGATACAGTATAGGCGTGTTTAAAGCGCCATCTGTAGTGCACCGCTATACTGCCATACGAAAATGAGAAAATGAGTTTCTGTTCACACTCTTGTGGTGCGTGAGAGCTAGCAACTATTAGGCTAAGAGCCAGCGACTAAAAAAGGGAAGAAGTTTTGGAAAAGCTGATACTTTCAGATCAGACAATATACAGTCAGCAGGCTAGGTTTCGGGACACCTGGCGCTGGCGTACTAGAAAAGGTGTAATATTAATTAGTATCCCAAAGTGTGTGTTATGTTCATGGTGTAGATAGTCTGCATGCAGCCCAGGAACGTCATACGATGCAGTCAGGATCTTATGTCTCGATAAATCACCCTGTGCTTTGCGTTGCTCCAGGGTGGTCAAATCGAGAGCCGACATTTTTTACTCGTAGGGTATGTTAGATGCTTCAAGTTAAAAGGCAACTTAGTCGCTCTTCGCTGGACCTTCTCTAGAAGATCGATATCCTTTCTAAAGTATGGATTCCAGATCTAATAGGCGTGTTCCAAAATGGGTCTTACAAATGACTTATAGATTTATATCATCAGTTCCTCTGTGATATGGTGAAAAGCTTTCTGAATGAGGAACAATAGAGAGTTTGCTTTATTTACCAATTCAGTCACATTTTCTTTCCATTCTAGGTCTTCGGTGACTATTACGCCGAGATCCCTTTGTGATTACCCAGCACTAAGACAAGTCTTTTCCAGAAAGTACGGCTGCTTAGGGTTCTTTTTAACGAGATAAAGAACAACACATTTTTCAGCATTAAAAGTTCCGATGTCCAAGTGCTAAGTTTGTTGAGGTCATTCTGTAAGCTGCAGCTAGGGAGTAGTGGATTTGCATATATCTTCGTATCGTCTGCTTGACTCATGCTTGATGATATACTAGCTCGTAGGTCTGTCAAGTATAGAATGAATAACACTGGCCCTAAAATCGATCCCTGCGGGACACCGCTGAGGACATTATGAGTCCGATAAAGCCGCTTCCACCCTTACTTGAAAGGTGCGATTAGTAAGAAAGTCTGTAATCCATCTCAAAACACCTTCTCTCACCCCAGATGCTCAAGCTTAAAAAGGAGGCGGTTTAAAGGGACTCTGTCAAAGGCCTTTTCGTAATCTAGATATATTACATCCACAGGGTCTCCCTTATCCCAGCTTGAAGTCCACTCATTGAGACATTGAATGAGATTTGTTACGACAGATCGACCTGGCACAAATCCGTTTTGTTCCTCATTGATGATGTTCTGCTGGGATAGGAAAAGTGCTATATCTGCTCTCAAAATAATAAACCTGATCCAAAGTATATTTTATATTAAGTTTATGTATAATATGAATATTATGTATCATTTATATTATGTATTTTATATATTATGTATATATTATATGCATATGCTTTCATATTATTATGTCGTTTTCTTTAGTCAATGAAAAATTTTAAAAATATTCTGCCATAAATGTAATTACTACCTGCTGGTTGACTGGAGGATATTGCCGTTTATGGGAATATGCCCACCTTTTTGTACCCGTTGTGGTCAATAAATTATTATTATTACTATATTTCAAAAAAAGTCTTTCAACTGCCGTACAGCCTAATACATCCGGTGTGGAGTTCCATTTTACGAGCGGCAGGGTAAAATCTCCAGCTATAATAATTACTGTGTTATCTTTGGAGGCTTTCTTAATATAATGGAACAGAATTTGATCACTTTCTTGAACATGGTATTACTGTGGGTCGGTAGACTGCTGCAATTAGAAAATTGTTTCCGTTTACATTTACATCTAGTCATAGCGCTTGGACTGGTGATTTAGTATAATTTTCATTTATTTTGGCTATTATACGTAATACCTGTAACGGACCTTAAGTCCACTACATACGATCAACAAATGCATCGATTTCCAGTGAATTCCACTGACACAATTCAGCTATTATTTAAACTCGTGCAGCGGTGAATCAGCACGATGAAACAATACTTTTACTCAGAATATTTCGAATTGCATCATTTCAAGGCCTATATAAACTGGCCAAAAAGCAACCAAATTAACAACCGGTAACACCTCTACGAGGTCGCTCAACGGATCCGGCTCCTTGGTTTCCTTTCCTTACCTTTCCCAGTCCTCGTGACTGGGAAAGGCTCCTCAACCACTTTCCTACATAACCTCCGTCGCGCAACCCTCGCGTCTCGATAAAGTAATCCGGGCACTCATTAATTCCGCAAGCGTTATAACTGGCAATATTCAATCAATTAAAACCTTCTGCTTCATCAAAACCGCCTTTAAATACGGAGACAACCCGCAAGTTGACACCGCCACCTCACATCGAAGAAATTGGAGTCTTGTGAGGGGTGGTCCCTCACAGTCCTTATGTCTGTTTTCAACATAAATCGCAACTCCTCCACCATAGCTGCCTGTATATACTGTGTAACCACTAATTTCAATAAAGGAGTTTGGAATTGAGTCATTAGTATGCGTGAGACATTAATATGCGTGCGCTAACACCCCAGTTGTATAGGGTCGGTCAAACGCATGGGTCAACACTCATCCGGCGGCCTCCACGCAGAAGTGCGAGCCCAGGTAGGACACTGGCCTGCGGGCCAGTCCCCCTAGGAGTCAACCTTCGGGCGCTCCTGGACGGTTTCTACACCGTGCGGCGTCAGCCAATCGATTGTGTATTCCGACTAACAGCCGGGGGAGTCTGGAAACAGTAATGTTTCCTATAGAGCGGGGGTAGCTGTTAACCTTACGGCAACTGCTCTTAAAATAACCATTCGGCCACCGGATCCTGGGTGAATTACCTGGGCAAAGGATGCTGTGGTCCGCGATGGATTCGGTAGAAACCCTATCACCGCTACGTAAGGGAGAGGATTGCGCAAGCGTCCTCGATCCTGTAACCAGTCAGGAAATAGAAGTGTCCTGTAGGATAATTCCAGACGGAGATATCCTTGAAAACTGGTAGTCAGAAGGCGAGGCTGCCCGCTGGTTACCTTTCCCGGTGCCTCGCCGTAAGGCATTGGTCTCTGACGGGCGAGTGGCGTAACTAGACAGTGGACTGTTTTCATCTCAAGTCTTCTACACTCACCTCCCGGAAGACAGAACGATCTAATATCGTTGAAACTAGAGGTGATGGGTTCGCCCATTGTAGTTCACAGCTCTAGTTGCACTAACACTCCCTACAAAGAAATTTTCGAGAGTTGAAAACATGCCGTCGCGAGTTTTATTCCCATGGCTAGCTTTCTAAGTGTTAAATCACTATGGATAAGTCCAGCTGTTGAAAGATGCAACAGGTTTCGAGCGATTTCCTATAATATTCGACGAAGACTCCTGATTTTCTGCCGCCCAATTCATTCTTTGCAAGCTCTCCAGATGCCTTCGCCTAGCACTTTGAATTTATTGTTACCTTAGAGTTCATTATAGGTATCAGCTCGTTCGAATTTTGATTTTGTATAAGATTTATCAATGTTTTTTTGTGTTTATCTCCGCCGATAATGCCTAAATAATCAGGACAACAATCGATGATTCCGAGTAATCGGGAATTACCAATAATCATCGATTAATCGTATCATAATCCATAATTCTCAAACAAATATGTTTAGAACAATCCGTCAACCACTGGAACAACACGCCAGGTTTGAATCAATCAAAAGCGCTAATTAAGGCCTACGACCCTAAGACGGCCTGTGAGGCCTTATCGCTAAATAGGAACAATCTACGCATACTGGTGAGGGCGCTCACGGGGCACTGTGGCCTGAACAAACACATGTTCAACCTCAAGCTCCGAGACACAAAAATGTGCAGGTTTGGG
The DNA here is from genome assembly GCA_944548615.1 of Micropterix aruncella. Classification (NCBI taxonomy): domain Eukaryota; kingdom Metazoa; phylum Arthropoda; class Insecta; order Lepidoptera; family Micropterigidae; genus Micropterix; species Micropterix aruncella. Next base: position 1,066,385 of record OX155950.1, read on the forward strand.
CAGAGGAAACTCCCCTGCACCTCATGTTCGAGTGTAACTCGCTGATGCGTAAAAGATACACCCACTTGGGTGGTCATTACCTACAACCTGAGGAGGTTAAACAATCTGGCGCCAAAAGCCTGTTGCGGTTCTTAAATGACACAAGGCTTAGCGCAGAACTAAAGTAGGTGGCGAACACAATAGATCAGCAATGGTCGCAGTGTTACAAGGCTCATAAAGACCTTAGAAGAGCCCCACACAACAAATAAAATAATAAAAAAAATAATCATAATCCATTGCATCCCTAATTATTAGTAACAACTAGAAATGAAATGGCCACGTTTTTTTAATAGCAGATAAATCAGTACAACATTTAGGCTTCTTCTGGAAATTTAGCACTAGAAGCTAAATTTTATCTACCTATGAATGTATACACTAAAGAAAGTTTTTTACAAGGTAAGATATTCGAGTCACAAGTCAAGATGTATTTAAAAATACAATGTGGATATCTGAGAAATAGAGTATAATGATGGAATAATAATTAAAATTAACATTTGATGGCTACATAAAAATGGCAAAATTAATGTCAGTGGGTTAAAGTATTGTTTTCGATCCTTTTTATTTAGAAGCCGAGGAGGTCTTTTCTGAAGCCGATGTAATAGTGGTGTTATCCAATTGTAAGTTTTCCAGTTGCTCAGCGTAGAATGTGTTGAAATCCCACCTGAAAGATATAAACGAAAATAATATAATAAAGCCTGTCTTACTTCTCTGAAATATTTGTGATGGATGTCCTGCCAAACGTGTTAAAGTGGAATATTACACGTCGGTTTTTTGATCAACTTCTCGCGCGCGTACCGCTCTATACTCAAACTGATACAGAGCGTAGCAACGCAAAACAACAAGCGCAAAGAAGCATTTCTCAAGTCCAAAGAGGAATCCCGGTTTGACAAAAACCATTTTAACTACAGTAAAAAGGTTTTGTCTGCCGCTAAGGGCACAATCCAAATCCCGGAAGAAATGGCCACGGAATACTTTTCGACCACTTATGAGGATCCAATGCGGCTCCATACGTACAGCCCTCCTCCGGACATTAAACCTCCGCACCTGCCTACAGTAGCTTTCGCCTCTCAACCCCCATCGCTAGATGAGATTTTAAATCAAATAAAAAGGAAGCCGTCGGGCTCTACTCCAGGTCCCGATGGTATTCTCTACTTAGTGTATAAAAAGTGCCCCTGTCTTCTGCAATATTTAGGATCCATCTTCCGACATATATGGAATAGCGGTGTAGTCCCACAGAATTTCGGCCGAGCGACAGTCATCTTAATTCCGAAGGTCCCAGTTTGCACCGGACCAAAGGACGCTCGACCCATTGCTCTGACAGATACTGTGGCCAAAATCTTTTTTGGCATAGTCCACATGAGGATGAGCGAATTCATGCACCGGAACGAGTACCTTGGAGTGTCAGTACAAAAAAGCTTCATGCGTGGCGTCTCAGGCTGCCTCGAGCACAATTCTCTCTTGGCTGCTGCCATTAAGGATGCGAGACAGCACGAACGCCAAATCTATGTATGCTGGCTCGACCTAGAGAATGCCTTTGGGTTAGTTCGGCACAGTCTCCTCCACTTTGCGCTCCGCTGGTACAACTTCCCACCTGTGGTGCATGACATTGTAGCCTCCTACTACAACTGTCTGACGTTCCATGTCAAAATGTAAGAATGGACTACCCGCTCTATATCATATTCAATTGGAATGTTTCAGGGCTGTTGCCTTTCTCCGACGATATTCAATATCGTTTTCAATATACTGCTGGAAAGTCTGACCCAGTTCGACAAGAAGTGGGGTTACCGTTTTAAAACAGGCGGCCAATACACATCGTCGTGCCTCGCTTTTGCCGACGACCTAACTTTTATCACCAGGAGCCCCAAGCAGCTTTCCCTGCTATTACAGAAAGTGGAGCTGTTCTGCGACTGGTCAGGCTGTATAAAAGTGAAGCCCTCCAAATGTTTTTGCCTTGGACTCGCCCGCATAGGCACAAAATTTACGTCCTATGACCCAAAATTGGTCTATAAGGGCTCTATTATCTCCCTCATAGACCCAAATAACCACTTCAAATTTCTTCGCAGGAAAATCACCTGCCAGGGAAAAGACCTCTCTGGTGATCATGTTATAGAACATTTCAGTAGTTGCCTGGAAAAGATAGATGCACTGCTAATTTCTGGCCCTCGTAAGGCTTGGATCTATGACAACTATCTAACTTCACATTTGTCATGGCACTTTCTTATTTACGATTTCACCAAAACCCAACTGTCTCGTCTGGATGCACTGGTGACAGCTAGTTTAAAATCCTGGTTGTCCTTAGCCAAACCAGCTGACCCCTCGACTCTCTTCAGGTCCAAACACAATTTTGGGCTAGCTCTAAAACTGCCCTCTCTGCTCTACGCCAACTCAAGAATAACCAAAAATTCGATTCTAAGCAATTCCAAGGATCCGGCAATATCGAAGCACGTAGTAAGTGGCCGTAGTGAGTCAAATGATCTACAAGCCCGCGTTGACTTCCACAAAAAGTTCCTTACTGGAATCAGCCAGAATGGCACTGGTCTGGGGTATGGCAGTACAACCATGAGCAATGTGGACTTGAAGAAGTCTCTCTTGCGGGGAGATTACGACAGCAATAGTATGGCTCACGCTATTGGCCTTCAATGCCAGAATGATTGGACAACAATTGGAGACTTTTGCATTCCTCCTCCAATGCACTGGAAAGTAATGTTGTATGACTGGACGCCAGAGATGCTGAAATTTTATTTAAATGCCTTTCAGCATACACTTCCAGACCACAGTAACCTCGCTCGTTGGAGCTATGCCGAGGATAGTTCATGTCCCCTTTGTAGCAACACCCCTTGCACAGCTAGACATATTCTAGCTGGCTGCAAGGTGGCCTTGGATCAAGGACGGTAGACTTACCGCCACGACAAAGTCCTTGCTGTTATTCGCGAGGTACTTAGCCTCTCAGTGGCTCGTGCCAACAAGGGTTTGACAGTATCCTCCAAACCCCCAATACAGTTTGTGAGGGTTGGCTCTAAAGGCAAAAAACATCTTACTGCAAAACCTTTCTCAATAATCGAGAAAGCTTCAGATTGGATTATGGAGGTCGATTCGGTCTCTAAGCAGTATAAATTCCCTGAAAGTCTAGGATGCACAGCCCTGCGTCCAGATATAACTCTTTACCCTCTATCTCGGAAGATGGTCCTTATCGTAGAGTTAACTGTTCCATGGGAATCAAATATCCCAAAAGACCACGAGTACAAATTAAATTAATACCATGACCTCGCAAATGCCGTCACCCGGAACGGCTTTACTGTTCACCTTCACGCGGTGGAAGTAGGCGCTCGTGGCCTGCCAGCTAAATCTTTGTTTCACCTTTTTAAAGATCTTGGTCTCTCCAGGAAAATAATAAACTCCTTTCTAGAAAAATTATCTAAAACCGCGATTTCTGCATCTCAAATTCTATGGCTTCAAAGGGGGAGTGAATGGGTGGTAAGGTGGATGCTCACATGTGGCAAGACAGCTGTCCTAAACCTACCACCGCCGGTCGTAAGTCCGGAATCCACCCTTCACCTCCCAGAAGTGTAATAATTATATATGATGGGCCCGATTTTTGGTCGGTGAATTCCATGGCAGCTCCGTTTGTATTTTATTTATCGATTTGTGAGAATTTTATATGTCTTCTTTGTCTTCATTGTTTGAGAGTAGTCAGTCCATGTAACTCTGAGCAATCCTCATAATTCCTATTCTTCAGGCCCACTGGCATTTTGGTTGCACTTTGCTGCACCTTTTCCAGGACATCTATATCTTTTGCATAACTATAGGTTTCAGAGCTGATAGCCATACTCAAGAATAGGTCTCACATATGCCTTGTAGATCTTGGTAAATACCGCTATTGACAGATGGTGGAAACCTTTCTTATCAGATAGAGAGTTAGTGTTGTCTCTTTTAGCGATCGCAACTATGTGTTTTTCCCATTTGAAATCATCAGTAATTGTTATTCTAATATCTTTTTCTTGTTAAACTGTATCTAATTTGGCGTTTGCAGGAGAGTATTGTATGTTGGTGTTGCTTTCCCCGATATGAAGCACTACACATTTCTCGGTATTCAAGTTAAGCAACCAATGTTTCTCCATTTGTTAGGATCCTGCTGAAGCCGTCCACTGCTTAGAAAAGGATTGGCGAACATTTTTGGGTGGTCAGCAAAGTAGCTGCTCTGCGATGTGATTGTGTCTTTAAATGAATTAGATATCGAAAAGGGTAATTATCTGCAACTTTTCAAATAGAAAAACGGCAAGACCCAGTCTGTTGTGCCCCTACGATGGCTCTGCCTACCCTTTTAAGGATAAAAAATTCTGCTACATAGGGAGAGGTAACCCATAACTGTATGCCATCCCTCAAGTCCTTAAGGCAAAATAGATGGACCTGACCTCAGTCCTGCTCATCCGTTTTCTCACCGTGGTTATATAGCGAAGCAAGCAACAACTTCTGCTGAAACGTGGTTCAAATAGGTTCCCCATTTCATATGACTATTAAGCATCACACCCAAAAACTTGATGCTGTTAGTATTCAAACTAATACCTAGTAACTTTGATTATGTAGGGTATCAGATTGCTCAATGCCTAAGTATGTTTTGGCAACCTTCTACACTGGCAACATGCAGGTGGCGCTGATAGCATTGATCGGCAAAATCCATAACATTGACCGTGCTTACCTGTGCATCAAGTTGACAAGTTTGTTTGTGTTATTATTCCTCGCCATCAACCTAATCATTGCCATCAAAGAGAGAAGTGCCGCTGTGAACCTGAGATCATACTTGCTAATATTGCGGTCGAAGGAGTCGGTTTCCATAGATGATGATGTTGTACTTTCACTGCTCGAGGTGGAGCTTTTACCCATTATAATACCTGGACCCTGAAATAAACAATTTCACTTAATTTTATAATGCGGAATGTATAAACTTTAAACAAATATATAGGTTATTCACAATGGTGTCGAGAAAGTTAGGTTTCAGTTTGTCGATGGGAATATGCGCAAATGGCGTAAGCGCAACTTAGTACACTGTCGGAAAAAGCGAAAAAACGTATGCTTTCCTTATATGTAAAATCATAATAATTATATTTTGAACAAGTTTGTATAATAAAATATATGTTTGTATAATTTGAAATTAACACTTACTTATGTGTAAATTTCAAATCTGTATTTATGGCACATAAACCCAAAATGTCTCATAAATCAATATTTTTTTTTCTAAAACAAATATTTTTTTGATGTAAGCAACATTTTTTAGTATATGGCACTCAAAGATTGTAAGATTTTAGGAAAGAAAAAAGGAAGTATATTACATTTTTAGTTAAATTAAAGAAATTTGAAAGGGATGTGAATTGCATATTTTCTTCTCAACCAGTTACAAAATGACAACATCTTGCGGTGTCGACTACAACGGGCGAGCCCGTCACCACAGGACGTTTTAACGATTAGTCGTTTTGTCGCCCTGCAGTGAACGTAGAAGACTTTGGACAGTACAATTCTACGTCCAGCTACGTCACAACCCGTGAGAGTCCAACGCCTTACCGCGAGTTAGCCAGGAATAAACCCGGCGGGCTCGAGATACTCGCGCCCTCACTTCCAATTGTGACCAGATTTCTCCGGTCTCTCGATTGGTTCCGAGTTCCAGGTCGCTTGCGCGGTCCTCTCCCTTACGAAGCGGTGAAACGGAGTGCACCGAATCTATCGCGGACCAAGGCGTCCTTTGCCCGACTCTGAACCGGGATCGGATGGCCAATGGTCATTTCAAGAGCAGTCGCCGTAAGGTAGACAACCACCCCCGCTCTGTAGGAAACAATACATTTCCCAGACTCCCCCGACTGTTAGTCGGAGAGCACAATCGATTGGCTTGCGCCGCACGGTGTGCAGACCATCCAGGGGCGCCAGAGGTTTGATTCCCAGGGGAGACTGGTTGACCCAGTGTCCTACCCAGGATTCGCACCCCATGCGGGGAGGCCGTCGGATGGGTGTTGACCCGTGAGTGTGACCGACCCTGAACACATGGGTCATCGTGGCCACCTCATCATGGGCCCGTTAGCCCCCAACAAAATGACAACAGCACAGCATACCAGAGATTAGCTTTTCTTATAACATAATTGAAATCGAAGACAGCTACGTCACGAGTCAAAAGGGCACAGATATAGGCCGCCAGATGTCCGCTACTCGGCCGATGCAGTTTTTCAAATGGAAAAAATCGCCAACCTTCACCCGCGCGTAACGCTAACCAAAGGCGTTCGTCGAGACATACCCCTCGGCTCATTTCCCTCGCGCTCTATCCCCGCAATGCCCTGTCGCTCGAGTTTCTCGCATCTACTGCTCTTTCGGTATACTGTGACGTAAGTGAATATTTTAGGTAATTGAAAAGGTTGCAATGACCATAAGGCATGTTATTCCAAGGATATAAAACGATATTAAAGAAATAACAATTTGTACTTTTTCAGTATATGTTCTATGAAATATAAGTAGATTTTCAGTATTCGGAAAACAAAGTATGACATGGTGTATGTGTAAAATATACCGTAGCTTAATGTAAAATAAACAGTAGCTTAACTCAGGTCTGTCGTAAGCGATTTAAAAAATTAAAGCGGCTAACTCGAGCAATGCACCCTCAACCAAGAGTGAGATGTATGACAAAATACATTCCATGGCTCTCTCTGTTCCACACTAGTCTTGAAAGAGTTGATTTGTCAAAGCTTTAACCGATCGAAAGGCAACCGTCGCGCGCCAGAAACTGCGCTGCAACTTTTTGGTTGATTTTGTAGATAAATACTAACAATATCGTTTTTTTGTGAATTCCCTATTTTTACCTAATAGTTAATCTTGTTAGCCATGGATAGACATGGAATTTTAGCAACAAAAAAAAACATAAATTTCGCAAAAAGAAATTTGAAAATATCGAAATTTTGCTAAAAGTCGCATGTACTGCATATAAACAACTTTTGATAGACCTAAAATTTATATTTAATATTAATTAAAAGCTAACATTGTTTTTCTTCCAATATTTGACCATTTATAATCGTTCTGTCCGTAACGGCGACATATTTAATAAAGAAGCGTTCTGCTTCTACGTTGTTCAACTAACAGCGTAGAAGTAACTATTTATTTTATTTATTTATTTACTTCAATATTACATATATTTTCTAAGGTTACATAGGAAAAACAATTACTTTCTAGTCAAATAAAGCGACAAGTTGATTCACCTCAAACCCATGCAAACTGAGGCACGTCACACATCTAACTAGGCTTACGCCTGTAACGCTGCTTCAGCAGAGGTTGAAAAGCAGCATTTAGTACTTAACCCGTTGATATGAGTCAACCAAATCTGGTCGCGAAACAATTATCCGTTGAGTACGAGTCGACCAAATCTGGTCGCGCGGTTTTTTCACTTCTTTGACGTTCTCATATTTATTCATAATTATCTAATTGTTTTACAAAATGATATTTCAATATTCTATATTCGAAATTTCAATGCAATCATTGTGCAGTTGTTCTTTTTATGATCGGTGTAGTAGTTTCGTAGTTATAGTACTTTAAGTCGATGTCGCCGAAAATCCTGCAAAAGAGACAGATGCATCCATGAAAATACCCATTTAAAGTACTATAACTACTAAACTACTACACCAATCATAAAAAGAACAACTGCACAATGATTGCATTGAAATTTCGAATATAGAATATTGAAATATCATTTTGTAAAACAATTAGATAATTATGAATAAATATGAGAACGTCAAAGAAGTGAAAAAAACGCGGAACCAGATCTGGTCGTATCATACTCAACGGATAATTGTTTCAGAACCAGATTTGGTCGTATCATACTCAAGGGGTTAACATCGGCATTTTCATTCCTATTTACTGATTAAGCATTAGTCGATGAAAGTGAGTATACCCATTAATCGGCTTCTTTTGAGAAAGTTCTCTGAAAAAAGGATTTTTTGAGAAGTTTTCCAGCAATGTATTTTGTTTTAAGGTGGTGACTTGCAGCCACAGATGGGTAAAATAACTGACTAATATGAAAGGGCTACGCGCGGATCTGTCAAATGGTGCAAAATGCCTATAGGCATTGTTGGGGTACGACTAGTTAAGCATACTTATATATTTACCGGTAACAAAGTAACCTGTATTTAAATGCAATGCCAGCATGTTTACAGTCCTTCATATTGGGAAACGCAATCTTAAAAATACCTACTCACTGAAAAAAACAATCAATGTAACAAAGCAATGTGTCAAAAAAGATGTCAACGCAAAAAGAACCTCTATGTAATCAGATTCAGAGGCCTGAAATGGGAACCGCACATCGCAGCCATAACTAGAAGAGCAAGCAGATTTTTATATTTCATTACATTACATTTTTAACTAACTGGCAAATTTAGCACTCTTGGAAGTGCCACAATATACTATAGCTAGTAATATACAAGTTACTGTAAGTAACAGGTAGTTATGACAACCTTTTTGCATGATACTAGTTTGAGTATCTTACCTACATATTTTAAGAGGAAATTGAAAATCTGAAGAGTTCATCATCAGATCATATACAGTGAAAATATAAATAAAAATCAATAACTAAAATACTAAAAATCCAAATACAGGGAGTGTCTGAAAGTAATGCAATTGATTTTTAATCGATAAATTTAATAAAGATATTGTTACAGACGTTTAATATTCTTCGAAGTAGTTCTATTGGGGATCCACACACTTATTAGCGATTCTGCCACGCACGATACGCATACTGGAAGCCTACAATAGGGACTTCGGCAAGGGCCTTCATCATGGCATCTTAGATGGTTTTAATTGACCCAAAACGAATTCTTTTCTGGACGGTCCTAGGGAGGAGAAAGAAGTCGGTCGGAGCCATGTCCGGACTGTAGGTGAGTTGGGGCAGAGTTGCCAAGTTGTGCGCGGCAGTCTCCAGGTGATTCTTTTGATCGTTTGTCAATAGCTCGGAAACAAGCGGGGCACATACCTTCCTCATGCCCAATTTATCGGTCACCAGTTCGTGTACAATTGTTTTGGGAATGTTGAGAGTTTTTGCAATGATCCGGGCACTTAAGAGACGGTCCGAATGTAAGAGATCGCACACACGGGCAATTTTTTTTCTGTTTTTTTCCATTTTTTTAATCAAAAGTTGCTTACTACAATTGTACTGATTCACCAACTAAAAAAAATGGCCGTCCAGTAAAAACCTCTCACGGAAAGAAGGTTCATCTCTTTGACATAATAATGGTTTACCATCTCACTAGGAATTAACCTGTGTGGTCGTTCCTTCTTTAGGGAGTTAATGGGCTCTTGCTGAGTTGGCCACGAAGACCCATTCTGTTCAGGGTTAGTCACACTCACGGGTCAACACCTATCCGACGGCCTCCTTGCATGAAGTGCGAGCCTGGGTAGGACTCTGACCTTATGGTCAGTTTCCCCTGGGAATCAAATTTCTGGCGCCCCTGGACGGTCTGCGCACCGTGCGGCGTAAGCCAATCGACTGTGCACTCTGACTAACATCTTGCGGTGTCGACTACAACGGGCGAGCCCATCACCACAGGACGTTTTAACGATTAGTCGTTCTGTCGCCCTGCAGTGAACGTAGAAGACTTTGGACAGTACAATCCTACGTCCAGCTACGTCACAACCCGTGATAGTCCAACGCCTTACCGCGAGTTAGCCAGGAATAAACCCGGCGGGCTCGAGATACTCGCGCCCTCACTTCCAATTGTGACCAGATTTCTCCGGTCTCTCGATTGGTTCCGAGTTCGAGGTCGCTTGCGCGGTCCTCTCCCTTATAAAGCGGTGAAACGGAGTGCACCGAATCTATCGCGGACCAAGGCGTCCTTTGCCCGCCTCTTACCCGGGATCGGATGGCCAATGGTCAATTCAAGAGCAGTCACCATAAGGTACGCAACCACCCCCGCTCTATAGGAAACAATACAGTTCCCAGACTCCCCCGACTGTTAGTCGGAGAGCACAATCGATTGGCTTGCGCCGCACGGTGTGCAGACCGTCCAGGGGCGCCAGAGGTTTGATTTCCAGGGGAGACTGGTTGACCCAGTGTCCTACCCAGGATTCGCACCCCATGCGGGGAGGCCGTCGGATGGGTGTTGACCCGTGAGTGTGACCGACCCTGAACACATGGGTCATCGTGGCCAACTCATCATGGGCCCGTTAGCCCCTGGCTAACAGTCGGGGGAGTCTGGAAGCAGTACTGTTTCCTATAGAGCGGGGGTGGTTGCGGACCTTACGGCGACTGCTCTTGAAACAACCATCGGCCATCCGATCCTGGGTGAACAGCCGGGCAAAGGACGCTGTGGTCCGATAGATTCGGTATACACCGTTTCACCGCTTCGTAAGGGAGAGGACCGCGCAAGCGACCTCAAACTCGTAACCAAACGAGAGACCGGAGTAATCTGGTCACAATTGGAAGTAAGGGTGTGAGTGTCGGCCCGCCGGGTAACATTCCTGGCTATCTCGCGGTTAAGGCGTTGGCCTCTTACGGGCTTGTGACGTAGCTAGATGGTGGACTGTTTCGTCCCCAAGTCTTCTACGCTCACTCCAGGGAGATAGAACGACTAATCGTTAAAACTTCCTGAGGTGACGGGCTCGCCCGCTGTAGTCGACAACCCAAGTTGGTCGCTCCTTCGTTAACAAGTGCGGGCCAGGTTAGGATACGTCTCTCAAAAAAATGTGTCGAGGTGAATTAGTTGAGGTAAATTAATTAAATAATTAGTCAAAAGTATAAACATATGAATTATATATCCAAAATTATCTTAAAATATTAAAATGTATTTAAAATTACAAATAAAATTATCAATAGTCTAATCAATATACTAATAATGTAATTATTAATAAAACAATGATATAAACATGCAACATTACGCATATAAATGCAATTAACTACAGAAGGTGCTTGATACTAGTAAATACAAGATATTATGTGAATGGGTCTATATTTATGATAAAATGCCATGATGACATGATTCAGAAATAATTAAATAGTATACCTCTATAGATTCAGTGGCTTCGTAGGCCGATCCGATCATCCCATTCATTTCGGCGTCGACAAAGTATTTACGCATCTCCTTTAGTATTACGAATGCGAAGGAATTAAAGAAAAATACATAAATATTATATAACATACTGCAATAAAATATTATAAAGGATATTAATCATACTTGCAATAAAACTTGCATGTTAGGATGTTAGTTTTGTTAATATCGAGGCATAAAAAAAGTTGGCAGGGAACTCAATAATTAGGAAACATATCAGTATCCATAGGTTTATTTGGATAGGCACAAAATCAAATACCCGAATTTTATTCAAATTCTCAATGCCATAGTACGTTTTGGCAACCCTTTTGCATCGGCAACATGCAAGTGGCGCTGATAATATCCGACAATAATAATAGCAATTTATTGGGCCATCTATAATAACATTGATAGTGAATGTTTTTTTTTATAAAGGACTGATTAATTATAAAAACCTATTATTAAATATCGATAACAATAATAATATTGAATTATTAGTGCCATCTATCGCATTTTTATATAGGCTGATTACATCATAGAAATAATACAGAGAGATAAGAATGGCTATTATTATACTATTTGAACATTAAAGTGTTTAGTTATTATGAATTGAAACCTGTATACCAAATTAAAAATGTTATCTTTATGTAAATAATATTAAAATAATAAGTAATTCGTTTGTTATTATATAATTATTTTATTACCTAACTGCCCATAAGAAGGACTGTTATGTGTTTAGGATTCATGTATGTGTGTTTTCCGTTTCTTTATTCCACATAACTTCTAAACGCTTGGACCGATTTAGAAGTGTGTGGTCAAATGTCAAATAAATAATTATCTAGATATCCAAATGTCAATAAATTAGGATATAAACACCGTGGAATTTAAATTGCGCACAAAATTTTAAGAAGTGATTTGACCCATTAAATATAGATCACAAGAATATTTTTTTTATTCCATAAAAAAAGTTTTTTTTTTTTAATAAAGTTTTAAATTTAGATTTTTTTAGATTAATTTGGGATTTTTTTTAATCGAATTAAATATATATATATATATATATATATATATATATATATATATATATATATATATATATATATATATATATATATATATATATATATATATATATATATATATATATATATATATATATATATATATATATATATATATATATATATATATATATATATATATATATATATATATATATATATATATATATATATATATATATATATATCTACATATACATATACATATACATATACATATACATATACATATACATAAACATATACATATACATAATATGAGAACTATATATATATATATATATATATATATATATATATATATATATATATATATATATATATATATATATATATATATATATATATATATATATATATATTTGTCTGCGAAGTGGGAATGTGAAATGTTAGGTGCTGCCTCAGTCGCCTAGATGGTACGTTGAAATTTAACGCTTCTAATAAATCTGGTGAGTCTATCCCGCCTGTTATTACTGCACGAGCATTTTTTTAAATTTTATTTTTTTTTTTTTTAAATTATTGTTCTTATTTCATATTATTGTTTTATTTTGAAACAAAGTACCGTTAGGCATTTTTTAAACGCTATCTATTGGGCTACTGAACGTAAAAAAAGATTAATCAATGTTTGGAACTATAAGTGCCATCTACACGTTGCGTTTTATAGTAAAATCCTAGCTGCCAAAACCTAGTATGACAATGATGAATATCCAAACCCTATATAAGCAATTGTGTTAATTAATGCACTTATATGATAATTTACCTGAATAAACTGGCAGAACTGAACGCATACGTTGCACATGGTTGTGACGGCTTGCAGCAGCTTTGAACTAGTCAGCATGCAGTCGCCCAAACAAGTCTCCAAGAAGTCGCTGTGGCGGTCCAGCACTTCATCTACATTGTTTACCTGGAAAAGAAGTTAACATTTTAGTGATTCGTGAAAAAAAATATGGATGTTCACATGAAAGGCTCACTTTGTCGTTGAGATCACTGTGGTGTTGTTATATTATTAGGTTATCTGATGCTGTACCTATTAAGCTAAGCCGGTCGGACAGCTAAGCCATGCAAAGCATCTTGAATTTAATAAAAAAAATCAAGAATAGATTTTGCTCAAAATGAAATTTCCCTACGTTGATGCACATTTATATCCAGAAAACTCATTGTTCGATTTTTAGAATTGTTTTGCCAAACTGGTTTATTCATCAATGGGAAGAGCTAATAAAATTTTTGGGGCCGGACATACACCATGTCAGGGAGCTGCTATACAAACGGACAACTGAAAAATCATATTTTATGGTACCTACCAACATTTTTTTTTAGTTTTCCAATTAAAAAGAAAAACTGGTTGAAGAAGAAATATTTAGAATCGGACTATGCGTTCTTGTGTTACAATGATAAGCTTAACCCTTCAGGCCTCGGCCCCTCAGCCGATTAACAAGTTGCTGTCACAAAAATTTTTAGTAAAAATTAGTAAAAAAAAATGAATTACGACACTGTCTCACCAAAACATTAATTACTGCCAAACCACTGTACCTATAATTAAAATGAAACATATTAACATAATAAAACATAATAAAATAAAACAAATTAAATTAAAATTGTGGCCGATATCGGCCAATCGAGACCTGAGGGGTTAAGGGGGAGCCTGGTTTAGAAGGCGAAAAAAACCCATGTTTTTTATGTTTTTTTTTGACGAAGTTTTTTGAAATCTGATCAATCTGATTGTTATGTATAAAGAGCTCTAGCCCTTTACCAGCCCATTAAGAGAACTGCCTGGTTTAGAAATCTAAAAAAAACATGTTTTTCATGTTATTTTTTAAACTTAAAGTTGAAATCTGACTATGAATCATTTACATATTATATCAGTTATATTTTTTGTAATAGTAAAAGAGATATTGATATTGCTGCCGAACTAACGGTTATCTGATGGCGCCGGTAGAAGCGAGTGTAATTTTGCATGTGTGTTTTTAAATGAACTATAAAAGTTATCATTTTTATGATTTTTCAAGGATTTAAAGAAATAAAATCGATTTTCACCCAAAAATATTGAGTTTAAGTTGTAAAAAATAATATATAAAAATATACATATTTTTTTAACTTCATATAGAAAGCGAATTTAATAATCTTTATTTTTTTTTTTGGAAAAATTGGATCCGTCCAGTAGTTTTTATCAATGGCGCAAAACTGACAAATATGGTTTTGAGAAAAACGCGTTAAGTTTTTTTTTAAGAAAAGTAGTAGGTTTTTTACACTTACAGCAATCTGAGCCTATTAGCTATTTAAGAGGTAAAAGATTCATGAATAGATTTCAACTAAATGTAAAAAAAACATGAAAAACATGTTTTTTTTGGCCGTCTAAACCAGGCTCTCCTCCACTCTCCTGGAGAGTTTAATGAAGGCCATAACTTTTAAATAGCTTACCAAATTAATACGAAAAACAGATTATTAAAAGAATTTTTGAAATCCTAGTGCGTTCTTACAAAATTTAAAGCTGAATGACTTATCTGACGAAAAATTCTTCCCACAATTAGTTTTATTCGTCGTATGGATGAGCTGATTAGAACTGCTCTATACGACAGGTCACTAGGAAAGAAACGAGACACGAGTGCTACTGTAAACAAACAATTTTTTTTTATAATATGTATTTATCATTATCGGTTAAAAGTCATGTATTAGGACACGCTTTTTTGTTTGAGCCAGTGCTTTAATGCATGCTTGAATCCTGGTTGTTACATGGATTTGATCAGTGTCAATGGACCTCTTATTATTGAGGACCAATTTTAAGGCAATTAAGTTTTAGCAATTTACTAAAACTTTCATATAATATTTTGTAATATTAGAGTCCTGTCCACCCTAGAATGGGCTAGTGCCAGTTGGGTGACAGAATCAAATAAGCAAAAGGTTATGGTTTTGCCATTCGGTTCCTGTTATTTTTGTAAGAAAAAACAATGTTTTATATTAATTAATTCTTGAATAAATAAATAAGTTATCTTAAATCGTAAATCGGTAAATCAACCAAGTGTGACCAAACCCGTAAAAACCTATTCTGTCCAAGAAAAAATTCTTAGTCCTGAAAATCATCTCCATCTACTTGAACAAAAAACGTATGATTATTTCTTACGAAAGTGACCAAATATGGACCTGATCATGTTTGTCCGAACCGTGTACAAGGATTGGATAGTGCCGTTGATGCTGCATTCAGAAATTGGTGATAGGGGTGATAGGAGACACATACTCTCAGGAAGACTGAGATTTTAGTTTTAATCGTCAATGAAAACGACAGCTGAAAAGGAAAACTTTACGAGAATTAATTCATTTGATGTTTGCAATGGAAAATAAAATCATTAGGGTTTTGTATATTTTTCTTTAATTTCATTTTCTTAGTCAGTTTTTCCTGTAATTTTAAGTCTACACCTAATTACTTTTCTTTTACGATTATTATGTAATTCTTATCTAAATAAAGCTTTCCACGATGGCACTAAAAGAATATAATGGCTAAACGTTTTAGTGTCATTTAAGCAAAAAACAAATAAAGCTGGAACCCTTAAGTGATTTATCAATGGAAGCTTAACCATTAAATGCATGATTATTTGTTTTGAATTAAATAAAATTGTTTATTGTAGAAAAGTAGACATATGTAGGTAACGTTAAAAAAAAACAAGTAATAATATGGTATATTTATTTTGAAAATCCTTGTATGTAGACTTGTAACTTGTTTGTAGACTTGTAAACTTTCGGCAACAATATGCGTTTATTACTAAAACTAGCTGACCCGGAGAACTTCGTACCGCCTAACAGTCAATGAATGTCGTGTTACAGATTAGCTGAACTTAATTTATGATTTTATGAAAGTAATAAAACGAATACAAAATAAATATTAAGATCACTACTTTATTAAGATAATAACACAAAAAGAAATATAAAAGTACAAAAAATAGGTATATCAATCGCGTGTCAGCAAGACATGATTGAATTAAACTATTTACATATTGTGCAGCATGGGATACACTCGGTTTAATTCTCTTCATTGAAGCACCTTGTGATATACGACATTTTTTGTTTTTTTATTAGGCGCAAGAACAAATAAAGCGCATGAATTGTCGAAACGTGAACATGCCACTTACAACTGACCATGAGAAAAAC
Organism: Micropterix aruncella; assembly: GCA_944548615.1. NCBI lineage: Eukaryota > Metazoa > Arthropoda > Insecta > Lepidoptera > Micropterigidae > Micropterix > Micropterix aruncella. The sequence continues at coordinate 1,082,664 of OX155950.1, forward strand.
ACGGATTTACATTTTGTATGGGAAAATGATTTTTCTTTTATTTTAATTTTTCGTCATTTTTTTTTAAATAGTTATTCTGCTATTCGGGACGAAGACAAATACTACAAAACAAAACCATGAAAATCGGTCCAGTCGTTCTTGAGTTATAAGTGTTCGAACAAACCCGAATTTGTTTTATATATATATATAGATATAAGATATATATGGGGAAAATATAGTTATATATATATATAGATATAACAAATATATATAGGGAAAAATCCGTAAAAATAAAACGTATGGGAAAATGTTTTTTCTTTTATTTTATTTTTTCGGAAACAATATGTATGGGAATGGTTTTTCTTTTATATTATTTTTTCGTTAATTTTTCAATGTTTTAGTTATTCTGCTATTCGGGACGGAGACACATATAACAAATCAAAAACCATGAAACCAGCCATTCTCGAGTTATTAGTGTTCGAACAAACCCGACTTTGTTTTATATATAATAGATAGATTACTGAAGACGTAAACAAATAGTCATATTGCATAAATATAGCAAAGCGAATGCGATTTTTGTCACCCTTGCATTTGATGCACTCAATCTGCGAAAATCCTGTACAATCTGGAAGTTTGCGTATATTTTTAAAACTGCACCTTTTTTCATCATGGTCTACAAGTGGGGCATACTGAAAGTTTCTGGAACTGGCCACTTATAATAAAAGAAATAGAAAACCAATTACGCTTGGTTTCTACTTCTCCATCTAGCTATTTCAAAAATCTAGCTTGTATCTAATATAATCTTCAAATACAACATCATACATTGATAGCTTACCTGAAAATATGTAGATGAGAAGTATTTTTCTAACAAATAAATCACTCCTTTATAGGGACTTTACTTTCTTTACTGACAAATTGTAATATGCGATAACTAGCTTGATTATTCATGCTTTTATTGTATATTTTGAATGAATAAATTGAACACTGAATACTGTAACTCGACCATAGAAACTATCTCTTCAAGTAATACATTGAACTTCATCACCATATTCAAATGTCTAAAAACGATATAACTTACTCACCAAAAGTAATGCGATTTTTTTCTTTTACACATGATTTATTGTCTATCATTATCAACGTTCGTTCGGAAACAGAAATACTAAGATTTTTGAATAAAATTAAGTGAAAATGAATGTAGACAATTAGCAACAATATGCATTTAAGTGCATATACAATATGCAATATGCATCAAAAATCAAAATCAAATCGTGTACTGTCTTAAAAACTAATACTTAGTTGTATGGACATAGTTGTTTTACTTTTAAAATTGTAATATATTAAATTCTTCATTCTATTAATAATCAAAAGAAGAATGCTTACTCGTAAGAATGTATCTAAAGTATGTACATAGTATTATTGTAGAATTAAATCGAGTCTCACCATTTAGTTTGATGGATAAAAAACAGTAGGTAGAAATTAACACAAGATGTTGTCATTCTATTACATTAAATAAAATGAATAATGCAATGCAATAAAATAAGAAAGTTATTGTGAATATCTTTATAATACCAATTCTTTAAAATAATGATAAAAATGTTTTTTTTTATAAAATCAATAAATGTATCGTCAAAATAGCAAAGAAAAGTGAGGATTGTAAAAAAAGGAAAATAAAATGTCTCATGTGATTACATTGCAAATAAATATAGTCAATATGTTATTAATATTTACCTAATAATAGAAATAGTCAATACATTTTAGTCAAATAAAAAATCGATTAGTTACCTATTATAGTAATAGAAATAGCACAGTTTTAGAGATCTTTAAGAACGTATAAGTCTCTTTCAATGAGATATAAATTGAGATTATTCTTAAATTGGGCTATTTTTCCTTCCCAGCATATTATTTTGATACTAAGGGGTAGCTTGTTGTAGCACATATCATTCCGACGTATTTCAGATCCTTTTAAAAAGTTCTAGTTTTGGACGCGGAAGAAACAGATTATTTCTCCCTCTGGTAAAATGGTTGATCTCAGTGAAACAGTGATCTCAGAATGTTCTTAATTGGACTTGGTCGCTTTTCCCAGCATACCCACGATATGTGTATAATCGAAAAGAAAGAACAATGTTTTATTAAGTACACTGTTGTTTGTAAGGACATCGGATTCTTTTATTTCATTAGTGACAAGAAGCTTTCAAAGGATATTTGTCAATTTGTTTAATAACGTATCTAACAAACGACTCTTTTAACGTATCTTACAAGGGACCTCTTCTCCTTTGGTATTCACAAAATCAAAGTAACCTAACTTAGTATAATACAAAGCGCGTATTGTATTATACGAATGATTGGCCGCTCGGCGACTGGGTATGCGAATGCGGCGGCAAACAGCGCCGACAGCCGCGAACGGCGCGGAACAGCGCAATTGGCCAGCGCCATTCATCGGTCGCTTTCTGCCGCGGAACCACGGCGCGCCGCGTCCTTATCGCCGCCGTGTTCCAACTCACAACCAGGACAGCAGAATCGGGAACGAGCTGACAGGACGCCCAAGGTCCGTGACACTTGACATTCGCGAGTGGGCTGTGTGTGTGTGTGTGCGTGTGGGTGGATGAGCCGCGCTGTGGGACGGGTTTCAAACTCTCAAGGATAAGCCGTCGACCGATCTATCGCGGAGGCTGCGAATCTGCGGCGATACAGGTTGGTCAACGGGTTTACTGTTATAACCATTCATTCACCCAGATTTCAGAAAAATAGGTATACGGAAAACGGTGAAATGGCATGACGTCATTTCGATACAAAGAAATTAAAATTCTGGTTTAATCTACACAGCCTCGAATCACAATAAAATTTGTTTTATTTTTTTAAACCGTAAAACCATTTAGTAGATGTTTCTATGCTTAGTCGAATCATTCTGATTCTATATAATTAATTAGGCATTCCAACAATATTATAAAAAAAATCGCCTCACACCAGTCATATTAATCATATCATAAACAAGGTTTCAAAGGCTCTTGGCTTCGCGCCTGTCAACCGTTCCAAAATATCGAATGTTTGAAGACCGTGTATTATTATGTGTGTGTGTTAAGTCTTATGGAATACGCATCCACAATTTGGTCCACACCATACTATAATATTCACAAAACAGGCTAAATTTGTCCAGAATAATCTTATTGAGCACTTGTATTATCGAACTCATAATATTAAAACTATACAGACACACGATACGTCGGAATACCTCAGTGATATGAGCTTTCTTCACAATATTATACGCAACAAGGCCCTTATCTGTAGTCAACAATATTTCTCCGTGTGTCGAACCAAAAACCAGGCTCATAAACTTATTTCAAGTAGATTTGTGCTAAAATAACCATGCCCAAAACACCTATTTCCATAGGGTGCGCAATCAGTACAACAGTGAGATTAATTACGTGTTTTTTTTCCATAACAAGTATTTTTTATTTGTAATCGCCCATATGCGCTCCAATAAAGAAAATAAAAATGAAACATGTAGTAGATAGATACCTATTTTAAAAAAAATACAAACGATCAGATTTATCTCCCATTACCTGGTTTAAGTCAATATTAATTACAATAGTTCTAATTAGATATTTATAACCAAAACAATGGTTAGTTCATAATATTATATGAACTGATCATGATCAAATGTACTGTTATCGTCAAAATAAAATAAACCATATTAACTACCTACTAACACAACAAAGAAAAAGTATTGTAGAGACAAGAACCCAATTTTAGTTTCATTTTAGATACTCGATAAGGGTTATCGTTGAGAGAGAAAAAATGTACAGTATATATAGTCATGACATGACAATAAAATATTCAAATATATTATCGATAACTAAACCTACATATATTATCATAAAAATGTAGAGGAATTTAAATTGTCGAAATGCTTAAAGCATAGACGGCTCATGTTAAGTATTCGTATAACTTTATATATTTTTTTATTTTATTAAGTAATTCAAAAAATAATTTAAAACAATTTTATCTTAGGAACTATGCACAAAAATATTTTAAACATTGAATAAATAGCAGAAAATGAATACATTGCATAGTCCAGTGACAACGTCACCTAACTAGGCCGGGACCTGTTCTAAGGCGAACGTTTAATTTTGTGCGTGCTTGTTCAATACTGTGATTATTACAAAAACAAAATTAAAATATGTTTGTAACAAAAATAAAAAAATTAAATTGTAATATTAAAATAATTAATTGATCACAAAAGAATAAACATGCAACGATTACGTTAACTATAATTGTTTTCTTGAAGTTATCGTCTCCAAGGCACCTGACACTCAAGACTATTTCGCTAAGAACGCAAATTTATTTAATTCTGGTGTTGTGTTTTTTTCTCGTATATATAATGTTCTGGTATATATAAGCCCACATCTATGCTTGTAAATAAAAACCTGCGTCCGGTTCAATTATGTGCTTCACCAATGTTAATTTGTCGTAGAAATGCAATAATCTAAAAGTTGTTTACCAAAATATAGATTATTATATAAGACAGAATTTAGTTATATTATAATAAAAAATGGGTATTTGAAAAAAACATAAGTAGATATAATTAATACTTATCGTGGTAAAACTTCTATACGTATCTGGGTAATAAGCATCTTAGATGATTTTTTTATACATGTGTAAACCCACTGATGTGTACATAGGTTATCCGGCACAAATAAAAAAATAAAATTATAAGTTATAAAACAATTAATTATATTCCGACATTTTCATTCAATTTAAATAACTATTCTAGCATTATACACAAAGACGAACACATTCTTTAAAATGAAACAAACGCGTAAGCACTAAAATTGAACCAATTTCAGTGTCCGTCTACATAGCGAGGCTAATAGTCAAGGATGGGCTTCTTTCAAGGTGGTTAACATTTTGAAACATCCGTTGAAGTAAATTAATTGTAACGTCAAACTATTTACTTATAAATATCTGAGTATTTCATTATCGATTAATTCATAAAGTGATTAATTATATGACTTAAATTAATGTTATAATCTCATGGCGAAAACGAGCTATTTTTAAAAGTCGGTCAACGGTAAATGCAAGTGCCTTGCTGTGGCGAAGCGATTAGATAAAAAATGTTTTTAAACTTGATTTGATTCGATTTTAGATTACATATTTCTGCCAATCGCCGTATAAAACAGACGTCGACAAATTATTACTCATTACAAATTAAAAAAAAAAAGTCGGCAAGGAACTTTAGGAAGCCCAGGAAAGTTAGGTGTGATTGCAAATGCGAAAGAACCTTTGCATGATGGATCGGATATATAGGAACAATTGACCGGCCAAACCATCAAATAGAGTTGTCAAATACAACGGGCGAACCCGTCACCTCAGGAAGTTTTAACGATTAGTCGTCCTATCTCCCGTGAAGTGAGCGCAGAAGACTTGGACAAAATAGTCCACCGTCAAGCTTCGCCACATGCCCGTAAGAGGCCAACGCCCTAACCGCGAAATAGCCAGGCGTATTACCCAGCGGGCTTACACTCACGCCCTTACTTCTAATTGCCAAACCATCAGGGTTATTGTGACTATTTGGCTGACGCGGATGCAAATAATAAATGTTAAGGCGTCTTCTATTTTAAATAATACTTACCCGTCGTTGCCCGTGTTATATCCGTGCTGAAATACTTATGTGTATCAATTTTCATGGCAATCGGTTGAACGGTATAGAACTTCATGTCTTACACGAATATAGTTCATGTCTTGCGCGAATATATCTAAGTCACAGTATACCAAACGGTAGCTTTACTCTCGAATGTGAGAATGTGGGCAGAGCGGTACGTCTCGACGAACGCCTTTGGTTAGCGTTACGCGCAGGTAAAGGCTGGCGACTTTTCCGAACGTTTGGAGCTGAGTAGCCGACATCTGGCGGCCATATACGAGCCCTTACGACTCGTGACGTATTCGCTTTGATATCTATTCGCTCTAAATGTTGGTCTAAGAGAAGCTACTGTCTGGTATACTGTGCCAATTGTATACCAATTTTCATGGCGATCGGTTGAGCGGTATAGAAGTTGATATGCTTGCAGTGATATACTTCTAGTGGTAAGTTACAACAAAGCGGATATCATAATAACTTTCTCCATGAAAAAATACATATATGTGGCAACTTTCATGGTGATCGGTCAAACGGTTTCGGAGTCTGACCGAGGTGACGGGTTCGCCCGTTGTAGTTGACACCCTCTTTAAATCTGCAATGACATAAACAACAACCAATCAGCTCACAAGAATACCAACAATAATACCGCTGACTATCGCAGACCGGCTACAAAAACATTTAACAGGAAGCTTTTTAACGATGATCGAAATTAACCGAGACCAGAAGCCGCAGGCAACTTTCAACAACACCCGTCCAATGGAAGCAAAGCCGTAACGGATTTATAGTTTCTTTTGTGGTTTTTGTTTCTTTTATCCGAGAGATTAACGCTGCGCGTACGTTGATTTTGGGCTGCGGATGCTGATGCTGAGCATCGGCACCGGCTTTTACGATGGGATTAGAGGAAATGACTCGCAATTTCTGTGTTAATCATCCAGTTAAACGGTATAAGTAGTTGTTCGTATCACAAGAGAGAGAGAGAGAGGGGGGAAATCAAATAGAAAGTGACGTAATCCCACCAGAAATATGAATCGATCGACATTAAAGAAAACACAGAGATTTCTCCCAAAAATATGTCCTAAGGACCAACCTAAACATCATGCCGCATATTCAAAAATAAAATTTATAAATACAAACAAAAATAACAATAAAATTATACCAGAATAGTTTAAAACTTCACATAATTCAAGTTGTATATAATAAACTTCTATATCCTAATAGCTACTAGCTAATTGTCAATAAGTTATACATTTTGGGAATAAAACATTAAGTGATTTTATGCCGAATTTTAGTTAAAAACCTAGTAAACTTTAAACATCAAAAACCTAGTAAACTTCAATATTGCGACTCTTTTATATATCGACTATTTTTGGCATGTTCTAAATGCCCTAAAAAATCTACATACTTGGAATGCAATGGGACCCCCCCCCCTCCAGCGTTACAAGACTCGTAACTTTAACATCCAAAAATGGCAAAGACCCGTCATTTTTAACACGCTTTTATTAGGTTGACCTGTATGTAACTATGTAATGGAATCTAAGGTAACTAATTTAACCATCTTCCAAGGATCGTAGCGTCATGAAAATTGGCAGCTGTATGTAGTTCTGATGACAATACAATAATATGGTACTGTCGAACTGATCTGATGATGTAGTCGGAAGATATGAACTGGAACTTCATGATGGAACATCGTATCATAGCTGTGTTTGGACTTGTTAGAAAAGTCTCGGAATGAACTTTGGCCACGACTAGGTTTCAAGGTCTGATGATGAAGCCGGAAGATAGGCACTGGCATTCCATGATGGAATATCGTATCATAGCCGTGTGTATGTGAATATCGTATCTTAGCCCAAAAGCGTGTTTTTAGTGTTTTTTTTTAAAACTATTAATTTATTTATTTCATAGGTGAAACTTACTTTTGGGTGTATGGAGTTTAGATGACACAGGAATTAAGATGAGAAATGACAATACTCACGGACATACAGTATATCGGAAGCCCACAAATAGGGACAGATATTTGCATTCCAGCTGACACCATCTACAATCATTGCAAAAGTCGCTCGTGAATACAGCAAGCGATTTATGCGACGCTGAGAATTTTCCACAGGAGATGGAACATGTCAATGATGTCCTTAGGAAAAATGATCACGGAAAATATCACGAGACACGCACAAGATCCAATACAGATGAAACTCAGAAACCCAGCAGATCTTAGTAAATAAAAACGTGTTAACACAATGTGAAAAAAACTATAACTTGTTGTTTAAGCGATGCGATACATTACCTATACATGAAAAAATTACATTCTTACTAGCAATGGAGCATTTTAGAAATTCAGAATTTAAAATACCAATACAGTACAATAGGAATGTTAGAGAAAAAGTCCGTAAAAGATTTGAAGAACCAAGAGCGAACAACTACTATGGTGAAAGGACGTTAAAGTACCTCATTCCAAGAATCTTTAATACTATTGTATCTGAGGAAGACTGTGTAAGCGTGAGCAAACAGATGTTTAAAAAGCTACCTGTTGGACGTTTATAGTGACATTAGTGGTCATAATTAAATTTGTTATACGTTTCTATCATTTAAGCTTGTAGCAATACTGGCGTAATTTAAGCCTGTAGTAAGACCAGTAGTAATACTGCTGTGCATTGTTTTTATATTATTAAGTGTAATACTAGTGTAGTGTAAGAGTTTGTCTCGCCAACAAACTGTATACCAGTTTGGCGAGATTGTAATATTTAAAAAAAATGTATCTTTTTCTTTGAATAAATTTAATAATAAAAAAAAGGAGCATTCTTACCATACGTCAAGATCGTAACAGATCGAATAAGTAAGATGCTAAACGAATTCGATATAAAACGATCTTTAAACCGACCCAAAATACATCTTGATCTCTGAGACATGTAAAGAATGTAATACTATATCACTGCAAACCCCCGGATGTGTATAAAATCGAATACGGTTGCGGTTTAGCCGATGTTGGACAAACGAAACGGCCCGTAGCCACTCGACTGATGGAACACATCAATGCAACGTTCAGCGAGAAAAATCGGCGATATGCAAAACATATTGGATAGCGGAAGTAACCACTGGGTGCAGTTTTGAAATCCGATTGTGCTATACAAAGAACACTTTTAGTTTCCCCGCTTGATCCGGAAAGCCATTGATATTTCTTCTTATTAGAAGAACCCCAAACTTCAATAGAGACGACGGTTACAGACACTCTACTACGTGGAACTCTCTTCTTAGAATGTTTTAAATGGCTATCGCCGAGCGCAAAGACGTAACACAAGATACAGTGAGTGTTGTGTGCACGGGCGATTTTCAAAAGTCGCGGGCGTTGAAGCCGCCGCCCCACCACTGTTATAATTTTCGGAGTAGCAGCAGCAATTTGCCGCATACTCGCAGGACAACGGATGGCGATTGGCAATACATTAGTGTACCTACTCTGGACAACGGCAGTTGCAACATCGCCGAAACGTCGGGTGCTACAAACTACACGCGGTAGATTCCTTTTATCCTATTTATAATGTCAAACAACCGCGATAGTCTTCGATTTCACTCTTCATACAGTTTTGTATGAAGAGTTACCCCTTTACCAGCGCATTAAGCCGCTGGCAGTGTGGTCTACTTTAACAGGACAAACTGGCTACCACAACAAGTACTTTTAGTTGGGCGGTGTCGACTACAATGGGCGAACCCGTCACCCCAGGCTGGTATAACGATATGTGATCGTTCTTTCAGCCGTGGGATGAGCGTAAAGGACTTTGACAATTGGCATTCCACTATCTAGTCCAGCTAACTAGCCCGCGAGAGACCAACCCTTACCGCCTGGCACCGGGAAGTTAACCCAGCGGGCAGACCAAGCGCCCTCGCTACCAGTTATGGCCCGACTGGTTACAGGTTCGAAGTTGCTTGCGCGATCCTCTCCCTAGTGTAGCGTTGATCGATTTCTACCGAATCCATCGCGAACCACGGCATCCTTTGCCCGGCTTATTCACCCGGGATCGGGTAGCCGAATGGTCGTTTCAAGAGCAGTTGCCATAAGGAAATATTACTGTTCCCAAACTCCCGCGGCTGTTAGTCGGACTGCACAATCGATTGGCTGACGCCGCACGGTGCGCAAACCGCCCAGGAGCGGGCTCGTTCTTCTGTATGGAGTCTGCAGGATGGGTGTTGACCTGTGAGTTCTGCCGACCCTAACACATGGGCACATTATACCAGACAGTAACTTCTCTTAGAACGATGCGTAAGAGCTCGGGTATGGCCGCCAGATGTCCCGCTACTCAGACCACAGAAAAAGGCAAACGTTAGAAAAATTCACCAGGCTTTACCTGCGCGTAACGCTAACCAAAGGCGTTCGTCGAGTCGTACCCCTCTGCCCACATTCCTTGCACCCTCTTCCCGCAGTGCCCTGTAGCTCGAGAGTAAACCTACTGTTCGGTATACTTTGACATGGGTCATAATGACTCAACTGCACTAGCTCCCAACAAGTACTTTCAGATCAAACAACGTCAATACCAACAACGACAACTACCTACCTCTCAAAACTTACTATGCAGTTGACGTCTGAAGTTGACAAGTTGGGTTTGATAGTGATAACTGCGTAAGAAAATAAATTACGGTTATCAATAAACGCTTGCAACACATTATAGGGGGGCAAGTCGCTTCCCAACCGGCAGCAAACGCCCGCAGCGCTCAAATTACAGAGACAGATATACGGGCAGGATATTGCGTCACGCCAGACAGGCTCAGCTCTCAGAATGGACCGAATAATTGTAATTACAATGACCGCTGCTATCGGTCTCCGCCGTTACATTATTACAATGCTCATTACACTCCGCCTATGAAAGCGGACCCATTTGGAGAAATGAGCTGGGCCGGCCGTTACTTCCGGATAATGTAGATCGATTTAAAAAAATGCGTGAATGCAGTAATGGATTGCCGGGGGACACGCCCGCGGAGTGTACAAAGTTGTACGGCTGTGTGAAACTAGAAATCTGCCATAGGTGTATCCAACGAATTGCCAGATAGATAGAGATTGTTGATGCTGCGAGCGAACCCGCCATCTCAGGATGTGACGTCTTGTCATCCTGATGAGACGCCAGGACCTAAGGGAGGTAGACAGTCTACAATCCAGTTACGCCACTGCCCAGCAGAGGCCTACCTCAAACAGCGAGGGCACTGGCAAGCCGGTTGGTCTCCCTCGCCTACTTATCAGTTTTGGTACGACTACTACTTCATATAGACCTGTTACTGTTCGAAATCACTTGCGCGAACCTCTACCTGTTGTGAGCAATTACGACCCGTGGTGCCCTTCACTCTCAGTTATCTCCGGGATCGAGTGGCCAACGGCCCATTTTAAAGAACAGGTTAACATCTAACCTAAGAAAACTATTCCAGACCTCCTCCGACATCCACCAGATACAACACAGCTTAGCAGAGTGCAATGCCCAGGACTTGTCCGATAAAATTCTTCCATTCGATTCGCCTCTTCGAGGAGGCAACTGAACTATGAATTAGACCAACCCCTAAATATGCCGGCTTTGCGGCCCAACCTGTATGAGACAGCTACAGAGACGGTCCGGCTGCTAACATTGGCTATTGTCGCATACCTCTTTGCTTAACTGCTTATTACATTGTTGGGTATTTTATTTTTTATCATTAAAGAATAGGAGTTGCTAAAGGAATGAATCGATTTACATTATCCGGAAGTAAGGGCCGGCCCAGCTCATTTCTCCAAATTTGGAAAGTAGAAATAATGTTATAAACTGTTCAATTTTGGCCATTTTGCTACAGTCGAACACAAGGAAGTTATGAACGCGTGGGATCAAAGCAATACATAGAAAACTCCTAATTTATATACCACAAAAATTTTTCGATGTTTGCAAGGCGTTAAGTAACCAACAAATTGACAACTTAGGTACTCGACTACAAAGGACGAACCCGTCACCACAGGAAGTTTTAACGATTAGTCGTTCTATCGCCCTGGAGTGAGCGTAGAAGACTTGGGACATAACAGTCCACCATCTAGCTACGTCACAAGCCCGTAAGAGGCCAACGTCTTAACCGCGAGCAGCCAGGAGTGTTACCCGGCGGGCTTGCACTCACGCCCTTACTTCCAATTGTGACCAGATTACTCCGGTCTCTCGATTGGTTCCGAGTTCGAGGTCGCTTGCGCGGTCCTCTCCCTTACGAAGCGGTGAAACGGTGTATACCGAATCTATCGCGTACCACAGCATCCTTTGCCCGGCTGTTCACCCAGGATCGGATGGCCGATGGTCGTTTCAAGAGCAGTCGCCGTAAGGTCCGTAACCACCCCCGCTCTATAGGAAACAGTACTGCTTCCAGACTCCCCCGACTGTTAGTGCGGGAGCTAACGGGCCCATGATGAGTTGGCCACGATGACCCATGTGTTCAGGGTCGGTCAGTCACGGGTCAACACCCATCCGACGGCCTCCACGCACGGGGTGCGAACCTGGGTAGGACTCTGGGTCAACCAGTTTCTTGTCAACCGGCTTACGCCGCACGGTGCGCAGACCGTCCAGGAGCGCCAGAAGTTTGATTCCCAGGGGAAACTGACCAAGGCCAGAGTCCTACCCAGGCTCGCACTTCATGCGTGGAGGCCGTCGGATGGATGTTGACCCGTGAGTGTGACCAACCCTCAACAGAATGGGTCTTCGTGGCCAACTCAGCAAGGGCCCATTAACCCCCCCCCCCCCCCATCACATCGACAGCGCAGAGTGGCAGTCGCATAGACAAAGCAAATCATTATTGCTGACGAGAGTTTCCTAATTTCGAAACAGAAGTCATTCAGAGCCGCTGGCAAAATTGTGCATGATTTTTAGTTAATAATACTTGCCCTCGCATCAATACAAATGTACAAATTTATGCTATTTAAATCAAATTAGCTTGTCAATTCGAGATGTCGATTTACCGTTTGATTGGTAAAAGTAATTTTATTATCGGTTTTTAATTGACATGGTCGTTTGGTTGGAGAATAGCGACCATGCCTTATCATGAGCATGTCAAACGTTTCGTGATGAGTAGATTGTTTTTGACTGTCAATCAATGTGGGGAAGACTGTTGTACTTGGACCAGAGCGTGCATTGAAACACTTAGTAATTCTCATATTACTATCGATTTCTAGTGTTCAACTACGATATTACGTGATAAACTTTATTTGGGGGTAATGGTATTTAACATTATTAAAAAAGTTTTGCTGCGTCATTTTCTGGTAGCGGCGAATAGTTTTTTCAGCCTATTTCGGTATGATGTTTCAATTTTTGTAGCGTTCTGCGTCAGTTTTTATTATAATGATTATTTCTGGTAATAAGTCAGTATTTTTTTTTTGGTAGTAGTCTTTATTCATAAAAAAAGATACAAATTACATGTCACAGTTCCCCACTAAGGCTAGTGCCTTTTCAGTGGGTAACTAACAATAATGTGTTTATATCTGACTTATATTATCTATTACCTATTATACTTTTATTAACTATTATAACCTTCTACGTTAAGTAGATGCATTGACTTCCTAACCTAACCTAATCTGACCTATATCTCCTATCATAACTAGCTGAATATACACTTATAAATATGCTTTTCCACTAAATTGATATGCCTACTTACTAATCTAACCTAACCTATACTAATTATCCTGGTATACTTACTTTGTTTACAATTACAATAACAAATGATTACACTAATGAAATGATTCATACTAGATATCTATACTTATGCCCTAACCTAACCTAACTTATCTTAATTAGCTTGGTTTACCATAATTATTCTACTTGATGTTAATGCTAATTTAGTCTAATAGAATTTTTACTTGTCACAGTTATGCTACTTCTTTTACATATTTATGCTAATTTACACTAATATAGTTTTTAATTTCTCTGTTATAGTATTTATATTACATAATATTTAAATTATTTCAATTAGCTCGCCTGGGTAAGTCATTATTTAGGTTGCTTAGTAGTATAAGTTTCAATGTTTTCTTTAGTAAGTATTTGCTGATTGAGTTGTCTAATTTTATTGAAAAGTGATTGGATAATTTTGGAACAATGAATTCAAGAGTTCTATCGCCGTAATAATTGTTTTGCTTGTTATATTTCAAATACCCCTTTTCACGTAGCCGAGTTCTGTGTATATGATCGGCAGGTATTCGTAACGAACCGTTTTCGTTGTTGTCAAGCAGAATTTTATACCATACGAAGAAACTTATAGGCAAGACATCAATTGAGGAGTAGAGTTCTGTGTAATTATTTTGCTTAATTTGTATTGAGCCTTTTGGTGCCATTTGTTTCAGTATTCGAATTTGAATATTTTCCACTTTCCTAACGTACGTGGGAAATGTAAGTCCCCATACCTGAATGCCATATCCTAGTATAGAATTTACAAGTGAAAAGTATATGATTTTCATAATATTATGAGGTACTACGGATTTCAGGTGAAAGAATAGTTTTAAAAAATACCTGAGTTTTCCACACAGTAGAAGTATGTGACTTTCCCAATTAAAGTTTTTGTCAAGTATTAAGCCCAGGTATTTATGTGTACTCACAACCTCTAGACTATTGCAGGAGCAAGCAATTTTGAATAATAATTATAATATAAGGTATGTATATGATGACATTGTTTACTTGACAGATCTTTTTTATACTCAGAACTGAAAGCTGCAAAGGTCTAGATCTGATATTCCTGCTTAGTCCATTCCACAGGGCTGCAGCTGCGTAGATGAATCGGTTTCGAAATTGCCAATAACACTAATAAAGTAAAAATATTACAAAACCAAACTAATATAAATAAATATCGAAAGTGTTCCAAGGTGCAACAGTCTATGTATTTTCACTATTAATTGAGAAAATATTCATGGCATTGCTCCTCCATCAACCGCAGACTTGTTGGATGCCCTTCGCAGTCTAGCAGTTAAACCTCAAGTTGATTGAGACATTATTATTATAAACATATTTTAAATGTACATAAGTCAGCAAAAGCTGACGAAATGATGCATATATTATGTGAATGCATATAAATAAATCGGCAGGTTATTACGACATCTTGCTTCTTCTTTTTCAATTGCCAAGTTCTACGAGAAGGTTTATAATCAATAGCGTGACCTATTTTGCTGTCATCTATGATAATCAATTTACTTTTTTGTAGTTTAAGTATAATGTTCTTCTAGGCTTAAATTCTTTTTGGTTTTATTTATTTTGTATTGTTTAGCATATTTAATCCTTATATAGCAAATAATTTAAAACATCATTGGCTTTGTTACTGGTATATATATTATGCTTATACGTATTTTTTATGCTGTATGTTTTTAGGAAAAATAAAATAAAAAAATAAAATAAAATATATAGCAAGATATAGCTCTAATTTTGCGTCGATTCTTGCAATCAACCCTTATAAACTGGACGATATCCTATTTATAGGATTAACTCATACTGCGCGCAGACAGATGATCGTTTTTTTACAACATAGGATCCCCATATTATGTATATCAGCGATTTTTTCACGCACTCTTCATGTATTTTTTGTGTTTTTTTTAACTCTCCTTTTGTAGACTAGTTTTTCTTCTTTTACACTTTTACTATGTTTGAAATGCTTGCCCTGAAATAAGTTATCACTTAGTTGGGCAGCTTGGGACCGATCATCACATCTCATATAAGCGTGACGTAACTTGCTGTGTTTATTTCTTTTTAAGTTAAATTTTATTCCTTAAAAAAGTGTAGATATCGCTACGTTTCAAATTTCAAATTATTTTATTGATTTCAAATTATCAGTAGATAGAATATACAAAAGTCATAACCTAACTAGGCTACCGCCTGTTCCACGATTGTTGCAAACTCTGTACATAAATAAATACATAAATAAATAATGTGGCTATGTTATTTTTCCTCTCCCACACGAATTAATAAGAGAAAGTGTTGCAGTTATATCAAGTTTCAAAACTGAGATTTTCGTGGACTATAATGTTTAAGATATTGCGAACTTTCAGACTAATATAATTAGCAGGAAATCGTTTTTTTTAATTTATAGTTTATTTTTTACTTTCTCACACTGACGCGCCTTCCCAAATCACATTTTTTTTTAAATGTGTTATTGATGTGCAATGTACGACTGGCTTCAGTTTTGGAGGCGTTCTTTTAGCTTATTTTCAGTTCTTCTCTATTTCAGACGTTTTTTTACGCACTCTTCCTGTTTTTTTTGTTCTTCATGTCTAGCACTACCCGGTTTACCCGCTATCCCTCCCTATCAAAAGTAGCAGTGTTAGTGTAATCTCGAAATCCGTACCTTACTTGCAGCACGGAAACGAAGCACTCGAGGTTCATTCTGCGATTCGATATCTCAACAAGCAAGCCATATTAAATTCGAAGAACTGCTCTTGACTGCAATTTCGCATATTATGTTTATGTTATTAAAAGTAAACAGACGCCGCATTCGTAAGCATTTTAGGCTACCAGACGATGACGCACCGTATACAGTGCAGTGCAAGAGTTGAGTAATTTTTCATGGAGTACCTATATCTTTGTGAAACGATGATTCGTTATAAAAAATACCGTGGCGACAATCAATCCAGGTGTATTGCCAAGTTAAATAAAGTATCTATCGAGGAACTTCAGAAAAAAATGCCTATTTTAATAGAAAATATGAAAGGACTGTATCGAAAAGTTGAATAACTGATTCAGTTTTCATACCAAATATTTCTATCGATCTATCTATGTACATACCTAAGTGGATTCTCGATGTTCGCAAACATTGACCAGCAATATTTACATCATGAAGTATAAATACACAGAAGGGTGTTACAATATCACCTAGTAAATTATGTTGTATACTTACCTTACCTATGCATATAAAGAGCAAACGACAATCAATCCATTTCCAGGGGTGATGTGCACAGGTACATTGTACACAATAAAGAAAATGGATCGAGTAATTATAGTAATGGACATGACGATTAAAATCGACTATACTACCACCTGGTAATCTTTTAAAAGCCTGCCTACCCAATAAATACGTGATTACACTGTTATTTGACCACGTAACGCAATTACGACATGCCGTGTCAAAGCATCATGGCTCAAAACTCGTGACGAAATGATATTTTTGTGGGAACCGATATAAAAATCTCGACAGCGCGAAGTGAAATTGTCGAAAAGTCAAAAGTTAAAGTTCATTATCACATTATATCCGTTCACAGCGAACGTATATTTATGCAATACATACATAAAGAAGCGACTCATAAAATCAGGTGGATGCGAAACTATTGGGAAACGTAGTTTTGACCTCACGGTTTTTTTTGTCTCGTTTGATATCACGACTTTGGTTTACTCGTATGGCATGCTGGTTGAATCAGTGATCCGAAGCTAGCTAAAGGGATTATTTTAACCTATTTATTTATTTATTTTTCTTAGAAAACATACAACGCTTCGTTAATTTTTAAAATGTTCACTGGCAGAGTAATTGTTTCCTGCAGTAGTGTCTTACTGTATTTCCTTATACACTCGGGAAAAATGCATCCGGATCACCAACATAAACCCTAATATCTCGGAAACTAAGCATGCTAGCTTATTCAATAATTACCACATTAATAATGAATATTGAATATCAAAACGCTTATAATATTACCCTATCCCTCTACCGTCTATTTATCCCTACTTTAGTCCTTTTTCCTTTTAAGTTATAAAAGTCATAGTTTTTGCTACCTTACGTATTATTTCACAGCTTCTAAATTGTAGAAATTAGCGATGTCATTGGCGTGGCAGATTGCAAAGGCTTTATAATGACGTAGCTTTGTCAACGGATGCATATTTGGAAGCCTTATTGTGTAATTTAAATAGATTAAATAGATTAACCGCTGAAACCCGAAGTCAATCGACTTAGATCGACGTATAAAATCGAAGACTATCGCGGTTGTTTGACATTATAAATAGGATAGAAAACGAATTTACCGCGTGAAATTTGTAGCACACGACGTTTCGGTGACGTTGCAGCCGCCGTTGTCTAGGGTAGACTCTAGTCTACCCTAGTCTCCAGTCTACCCTAGACAACGGCGGCTGCAACGTCACCGAAACGTCGGGTGCTACAAATTCACGCGGTAAATTCGTTTTCTATCCTATTTAGATCGACGTGTTGTCAGTGTATTTAGGTTCAATCTTTCAGTTACGTTATTCTTCCTTACTGTTTGACAGTAAGCATCTTGTTGTTGCTTTCGGTAATGACACTGTTAGTTTTTGCAAGCGGTGTGTCCTGAAAATCACATTTGATTTATGAACACAATATTGTCTCTATTTTCAATATTCTTCCTAGAACCTACATAACATACATTGGTTGACTTTCTTCTAATCCGAGCAATTAATTTCGAGCAATAAAATTCGTCATAAAATGCCGTTTCTCGCAATAAATATCGGAGCAATCATCGTTCAGGCGGAAAGTGGGCTAACGCAATCGCAACGGGTGGGGTGATAAAATGATGGATCATTGTTTGCTTGACCATCTCGATCAAGTGGCTTCATGATTGATCGGCTCATTTTTATGTCGAGGGAGATGAAGGATCGCTGTTCAAATTAGGAAGGTCTGCTCAAGCGGAGTGCTAGGGTGCGAATAGTCGTAGTAACAGCCGCTGTTATTTTTATTAATTCAGAAAGAATTACACGGTGGAACTCATAGCTAGCTAATGGTTCTCGTGCAGTTGGGCCACTATGACCAACCTCGTTTTTGGGTCGGCCCAACTCACGGTTCAGTCTCCATCCGTTAAACGTCAGGATCGGTCGACACCCACCCGGCGGCCTCCACGCAGAAATGCGATCCCGGGTAGGACTCTGGCCTGCGGGCCATTTTTTCTAGGAGTCAACCTTCGGGCGCTCCTGAACGGGTTGCGCACCCTGCGGCGCCAGCCAATCGATTGTGCATTCCGACTGACACCCGGGGGAGTCTGGAAACAGTATTTTTTCCCTATAGAGCGGGGAATTACACCTCGAAAGTGTGGAACTCATAATATTTACATAAGGATTTAAAAAAAATATATTGAATCGAGTTGCATACTTCTATCCTTCTATGAACCAAATCAGGAGATTTTAAATTGAAATTAGTACTGTATGCTCAGCAGACTACATCGATAATAAATTAATAGTTATAAAAAAAACACTAAAAACACGCTTTTGGGCTATGATACGATATTCACATACACACGGCTATGATACGATATTCCATCATGGAATTCCAGTGCCCATCTTTCGGCTTCATCATCAGACCTAGAAACCTAACCGTGGTCAAAGTTCATTCCACGACTTTTCTAACAAATCCTAACACAGCTATAATACGATGTTCCATCATGAAGTTTCAGTTCATATCTTCCGACTCCATCATCACATCAGTTCGACAGTACTACATATAGCTGCCAATTTTCATGACGCTACGATCCTTGGAAGATAGTTAAATTAGTTACCTTAGATTCCATTACATAGTTACATACAGGTCGACCTAATAAAAGCGTCTTAAAAAGACTCCTACTACCCATATCCCGGAATATTCTATTATACATATTATAATGTCTGCGGAAAAGTATCCTTAGGCAAAATGTTAAATAATTACATTTTAAAAAATTACATAATTACAGCTACACAAATGAGAGCTGGTACAAACTAAGTCGCACTTTGGGCATTTAAACATTGTATTTATTACGCATGTCATGATTATGTTATTCGGAATGCTTTTGTTGGCTATCCAAATTTGTTTTTGCGTAAGTTAGACATTGATAACTAATTCCGATTGTAAAGGTTTGTAGTGCTAACGAGTAAATATATTTAAAAAAATAAAAAAACACGACTACCGTTACAGAAAGTCAACTATTGTATTTATAAATACCTTCATTACGGTTTTTTAAACGAAATATTTGTGGTTTATGTATTTACCCATATAATGTATATTTCCAGAATGTATTTAATCATACCTTTAATTTGACATCAAACACTATATAATTATGTCAATTTATTTACATTTAGACATTTAGAAAACTACTTACCTACTTGATATTTGGACAGTTAATGTACCCTATGACACTCGGGATGACATATCGATTCTAACAATATCACACACTTCTAAATCGGTTCAAGCGTTTAGAAGTTATCGCGGAATAAAGAAACGAAAAACATACACAGATGAACCCTGGACACATTACACTCCTTATTTGTTGGGTAGTCGTGTAAAATCGACCCCCAGTGGGCGTCTCTGTATGGGCCAAATAGCATCCTAAGAGCAAGCTTTAGCAACACAAAAACGCGATGGCTTTAAAATGCATTTCCCCACATTAAAACACCATAGGTCATCTTATATTAAAAGCAGACGTAATATGAGGTCAGTGCGGCCTGTTTATTTCATCGCTGTGATACGAATAAAACTGAGTATTAAAATTTCAGCAATTGAAATGATTTCCGACGTTTGTTTATTTATATTAATAGCGAAACATTTTCTTTGTTGATTTGAGATGTCATTCAATCATACTCAGGGGGAAATAGTATCGGTAGACAAATCTGGAAATATTATGTGCGTGCTATGCATGCAGAAGTGAAATAGATTAGTAGATGTAAACATACTAAAACAACGCCACCGTAGATATAACTCATCCGAGACTTTTTTGTTTATTTTATTTTAAGCAAACGGTTGTAAGTATAGAATCATGGTCATTTTGAGGTCGCGAACCACATGTAGGCGTTTAGGCATTATGTGGAATTAATACGGACGAAATATGAACGCTCGAGAGGTTACAAAGCTCGATAACAGATCAGAAGATTTTTAGTTTTAAAATTTATTCGAAAACGGATTTAAGAAGTGCAATTTTTAGGGTGACGATTGGTAGAGCACATAAATGTTACAGTATTTAATTGTCTCGTCTGATGGATATAACACATTATCGGGATATTTTTTTTAATTTTAGACTAGCCGACCCGACCGGCGCTGTCCTGTTCAAATTTCAATAAATTCGTTTGTGATCGTTTTGTGAATTTCTGAAAAGCTATTGGAATATGTAAACAAAGTAAAAATTCGGTTGTGTCACCCCAAGACTTTCCCGGCAATCAGACAACCCCCCCCTCCCAGAGCAAAACCCCTCATTTTTTTTAAATTTGTTGTGTGGGGCTTTTCTAAGGTCTTTATGAGCCTTGTAACATTGCGATCATTACTGATCTACTGTATTCGCCACCTAATATAGTTCTGCGCTAAACCTCGTGTCATTTAAGAACCGCAACAAGCTTTTGGCGCCAGGTTGTTTTACCTCTTCAGGTTGGAGGTAATGACCACCCAAATGGGTGTATATTTTACGGGCCACGCTCGCACATGAGGTGCAGGGGAGTTTCCTCTGCCCCTTGGCAGAACCTGCACATTTTCGTGTCCCGGAGCGTGAGGTTGTACATGCTCACCAGTATGCGTAGATTGTTCCTATTTAGCGATAATGCCTCACGGGCATTTTTACGGTCGTAAGCCTTAATTAGCGCTTTGGAATGAGTCAACCCTGGCGTGTTGTTCCAGTGGTTGACAGCTTGTTCTAAACATATTTTTTGAGCATTAGGTTTGCAAGGCTTTTTGGTACGCCACCGCAAGGTTCAGGGCCGTATAACGTTCCCTTTGCTCCCGTCTTAGTTAGTTCGGCGGCTTTTTTTCATTTCTCTCGATTCCTGCATGGCCGGGAACCCATCTTAAAATTACCCTGTTCTTTTCGCCCAGGGAATTCAGTAGTGATACGCAGTTTTGCACCAGCTTTAAATAAATGGTATTCAAGGCTAGTGCCATAAGAGCTACCTTGCCTTCAGAACGGATATAGATACAACTAGGGTTGTCGACTACAGCGGGCGAACCCGTCACCTCAGGAAGTTTTAACGATTAGTCGTTCCATCACGACTTGAGGACAAAACAGTCCACCGTCTAGCTACGCCACAAGCCCGTAAGAGGCCAACGCCTTAACCGCGAGATAGCCAGGAGTGTTACCCGGCGGGCCTACACTCACGCCCTTACTCCCAATTGTGACCAGATTACTCCAGTCTCTCGATTGGTTACGAGTTCGAGGTCGCTTGCGCGGTCCCTTACGAAGCGGTGAAACGGTGTTTACCGAATCTATCGCGGACCACAGCGTCCTTTGCCCGGCTGTTCACCAGGATCGGGTAGCCGATGATCGTTTCAAGAGCAGTCACCGTAAGGTCCGCAACCACTCCCGCTCTACAGGATACAGTACTGCTTTCAGACTCCCCCGACTGTTAGTCAGAGTGCACAGTCGATTGGCTTACGTCGCAAGGTGCGCAGACCGTCCAGGAGCGCCAGAAGGTTGATTCCCAGGGCAAACTAACCACAAGGCCAGAGTCCTACCCAGGCTCGCACTTCATGCGTGGAGGCCGTCGGATAGGTGTTGACCCGTGAGTGTGACCACCCTGAACAGAATGGGTCTTCTTGGCCAACTCAGCAAGGGCCCATTAACCCCCTATATAATAGATACAGTGGTTGGTGTAGTTCTTATGGAGGTTGATATTCGCACATTCAATAATGGCGTATACCTCCGCTTGGAATATGGAGGCGTATTTCCCCAAGTTTACACTTCTTTCGAAGTTTGGTCGCTCCCCATATATACCGCAGCCTACTTGAAGTCCCGATTTGGACCCATCAGTATACCATTTAAGGCTACCGGCCTCCCAGTGCAGCTGGCTTTTTAGCCAGGCGTCTCTGGGTGGCCGTTCCACTGTAAAAAGTTTTCCAAAGTTTAGGAGTGGAAGCATGGTGTCTGATACCATAACCCCTCAATCTTCACCCGCTTAAATACCCCTTACACCCCCCCAACCCCCACCCCCTCTCCCCACCTTTCAAACTCCCTTTTTGTGAAATAATATTACCTAATTAATGATAAGCAGTAATATTTAGAAACAATAGGATGTGTATTTCAAAGGTAAACGGTGGTAAATATTATTTATACTGTGAGCAGTATTATTATCTACATATATAATCGCGCTTATTACAGCTAATTGTATGGACGATGTAATTACAGCGACGCATTATATGGACGAAATTTGGGAAAGTATATGATACCGTGTATCAACCAGATTTTTCGTTTTGGCAATGGGAACCAATCGATACGATCAAAATTGAAGTCTGATTCGCCTCGATAGAAACCTATCCAAATAGGGAGTTCTTTGCTGTTCCTATCAGTAATTCCACCCACATAGTATTACCATATTAGAAGCATGCAGTCAACAGAGGAGCGTGTTGATGACTCGTAGTCGTCGTCTCGTCCGTCCATTCGGTATGGTCATGCGCCAAATGAATTCATTACGACATACCTACTAGTAATGACATTTTTGCGTCGCTTTTTATTGGTGGAAAGAGAATTTCAAATTGCATTCGTGAGGTCCTTCTTTCTGCGTATTCCTTTGTTTCTTGAGTAGCATTTTGTTAATTTTTTAAAAGCTGTTTATTCGCGGTATCAAGGTTGTTTTATCGCGATATCAGCGAGTGTATGCTTATGATATTGCTATCATTACACGCTTTTT
Source organism: Micropterix aruncella (assembly GCA_944548615.1). Lineage (NCBI taxonomy): Eukaryota > Metazoa > Arthropoda > Insecta > Lepidoptera > Micropterigidae > Micropterix > Micropterix aruncella. The sequence continues at coordinate 1,105,812 of OX155950.1, forward strand.
CCAAACCCCTTAAAGGAAGCTTTTTCAGCATCGTATGGATTCGTTCTATTTTCGAAAATCGCCCGTTATGAACCCCTGTAAATCGTCGATTGGTCAATGCTCATATCAGTTTGTTGGCCATAAATTTATTTGCCTACCCTATTTATTATCCGGGCAATATTACAACAATAAGAATGAAGTTCATATGAACGCGACGCGGCAGCCACTAATGCGGCAAAAGAGCGGTATTCACATCTGTATGACGTAATCTGCGGTAAAAATATTTAGTTATAATAATATATAATATTATTTACTTTTCTTTCTTTTTGACATAACCGTGCCACATCTATATGACTCAGGAAGTGTGCTCGCCTTAACACATGAGTGCCTAGCAAGGCGGGCTCGGTTGCACTTTACTTAGCACATTTAAGAAATATACACCTAAATAATTTATGCGCTATTTAACCTGGGATCAGACATATGTATACCTAACTTTAAACGGTATAAATTACATCTAAATGTAGCATAAAACGGTAATTCCTAAAGTGTATATTATTTTTCTTTTCGGTTGTATCTTGTACTTAGCCCTTTGTACCCCAAGATCTTCAAACAAAAAATAATGTTGATAATGAGATACGTACGTAATACGTATTTCTCAGAAATTCAAAAATATTTATTATTAATGTTTAATTGAGTTAAACGTATAAAAAAACATTTATGTTGTATGGAAAAATTTGAAACAATTATTTTGTTTATTATAGCATAATGCTACACTGCATTTTTCGTAAATTGTTTTTGAAACGCCAGTGCACTTGGGAATCTTGCAACGTATCCTTTTTATAACATAAATCGGCCAATGACCGACCTGGTCCTGCCGTACTGTCAATGGAGGAACATGTTGCGCAGGGCCCTTATGTTTTTTGGCTTGAATTTCGTCTTCTAAAGACCTTCGACTCTTGATGTTAGGCTTCAGGCCAAGCTCGCGTAAGGTCTCGCCTATCTCAAGTCTAAATTCTGATGAAGACATTTGTTTGCCGTTTGAGATATTTTGCCTTCCTTACTCTTCGGTATAATAACCAAGAATTTTCCATAGTCAGTTCCAGTAAATGCTAGAACATCCTAACTTGCCATCTTTTGCTTCGAAATTTTGAATGGATAAAATTATATTCTTACCTACAGGTTTCCACGAAAACCACACAATTGTATACACTTTTTATATTTTTTAATCAGTCATTCAACACCTGCCTTAGTTCTAATTTATCACTTTCATCAACGCTCAACATTTAAACTCACATAAGTCGCTTGGTTACGCTATCTATGATTTTTACTCCATATTAAGTGGTAGGGTACAGTAGTTCTAGACGGATTCAAATGAACTAAATGAATTTAGTGCCTTATTTAGGGGGATTTTAGAGGGATTAGTAGTTTGTTACAGAAATGTCACATGAAGCTATAAAGGGTTAAACATCTATGTAACCAATAAAAAAATAAATAAATTGGACAAATAAGCAAAATAAATCAACTAAATCAGGAAAAAACCCAATATATGGTTACCCAATATATGGCTGGCCATGTTGTAAGAGTGAACTCATATCCACCTTCTGTAGTTAATCCCTATAGCTTTGAATCTGTTACGAAATTCGCATACCTGGACTCAGTAATTGCCAACGACAACAGCACCAATGACGATGTGAAAGTACATTTAATTGTTGCAATTAGGTGTTACTTCGGATTCCAGTCTAAAATGATTTCCAGCTTGCTGTCCTTGAGGACGAAGGCAGTTCTCTACGAAACCAGTCTTAACTTACGCTTCAGAAACATGGACTATCACCAAAGCTGATGAAAATACACTAGATGTCTTTGGATGCAAAATACTCCGAAGGATCTTCAGTACCGTGCAGGGGGATAGCGTGTGGAGAAGACGAACAAACAGAGATTAGTTTAACTTGTATAATGATGTGCATGACAATCTGAAGCCTCAGATGAAGGACATTTATGGCTTTCAATTAAATCGGGCGTACTCGTCACCCCAGGGAATTAAAACGATACGCTCCCCACATGCTATCCACAAGTCCTCAAAGAAGCATGACTAGGAGACCTTTATATATGAAATATCTGTATATAACTAACTAGCTGACCCGTGCCCACTTCGTTGGGCGGTAAAACTTTTTACTTGTGATAAAATTATGTGTGGTTCGGTTAGTACTGAGTGCTATGATTTATTTCCTGACTGCCAAAAGAAGGGTTATATTTTTACTGCATATGTATGTATGTATTTGCATGCCGATTTGAATATATTTTTGTTATTTGTAAGTGACTTCTTGTGAGTGTCTTATTTGTGAGTGTCTTATCTCTTTAACCATTTATGCAGTAAAAGGGAAATTATATGCAGTAAAAGGGAAAAGTCTTTTGTTTTAAACACTTGAGACAATAAATTTACTTATTTTGATATGAATTCATAATTGTTGATAATATGACCAATAAACATGACCTAACGATTTTAATTATTTTTTTTAATATAAAAACTACTTTTTGTGACCTAAATATAAAATTTAGACATATGCTGTCTCTAACTTTTTTGTAGGCATTACCAAGCTCTACAACTTTTCTCTAGAACTCAATCATATATCTCTCATCGTTAAAGCAGCGTTCGTAAGAAACGTTTTCATTCGACCGTTTTTTCTCCGACTTACTTTGCAAATAAATCCAACTACCACGAAAAAGTATTTTCATTTTTCGGATTAATATATAGCCCTATGACACTCACAAATAACGTAGCTTTCTATTGGTAAAAGAATTTTCAAAATCGGTTCAGTAGATCCAGAGATTACTTCCTACAACCTCACAAACTTTACCTCTTTATAATATTAGTATAGATAAACTGATAAACGTAGTGAAGCTTTCAGTGGCCACTGGTGATGTCCTAATAACTATGTGTGCGGAAAGATCTGTGGGAACTTCCATATCTTCAATGGGCTGCGACAGAGGGATGCATTAGCATGCATGTTTCTCAATTTGACTTGAGAAGGCAATACTTAAGATATTGTAAGATACTGTAGCGAACTATAATATATTGCTTTTAGGCAATAAGCTCGCCTTTTTGGTTAATACAATAAAGTGTTTTATTATTATTATTATTACTTAACTCTTGTAATAATACTACTAGAAACACCTTCAATAAGTCATTAATAAGCAAAACATTAAGGAGATGCTGATAGGCCACCCTTTCTATAATCTGACCGAATTCGAGGGCCATGACTTTGCAAATATTGTACCAATTTGAATGATAATTATATATGTACTTCTAGTATTTAAATTTAAGATTTAGCTTTAGTTTGATTATTTAACAAATTACTTACTACTTTGGATGTTACTATGTACAGTTTTTAGTACGTATATATTTGATTTATTGACTATTTCAATTGTTAGGCTTCTGCTTTGATTATTCAACTTTTTAACTGACTATTTTAATTATTGTGTGTTTAGTAGGTAGCCATTGACTATTCTTTAATTTGTTTTGAAATACGATTCTACGACGAATAACTTTTAGTAGGTTCCAAAGTTTCTTAGATACTGTATATTTTTAAAAATTAATATATGTATGTAACGTAAAGATTAAAGTAGTAATGAGTTGTTACTACTTAAAACAGAAATATTTTGACACGTCCAAGAGCGGTTTTTAGCCACCAATTGGACACGACGTAAATGTAATGTAATGTAAATGTAATACTGTTGCATGCTGATGATACTGCTATATCACTGCACGCTTTCCACAAGCTCTCAAGGAAGATTTTTTAGCATTGGCCAGATATAAATCAGTAAAAAACTAAATACATGGCGCTCACGTTGAAACCACGAACCCAGCACTGTCTTTTGTTGTTGGTTCCCATACCTTTGAATCAAGTAACAAAATTGACATACCTCGGACACATTAAAGCCAAACACTTTGAATAAAAAATATATATTTAATAAAAGAAATATTGACCCCTATTATCTATGCAGATTTGTCATTTTAATAGGAGTTGTTTAATTCCTCTGCTGTAAAACTCTCGTGGACATGAACCAATAAATGATTTGAAGGCGTTTTTCACAGAACCTTCAAAGTTGATTTTTCCCCTGTAAAAAGTTATCTGAATTCGGAAAAAAAATAAACTCTATTGGAGCAAGGCCTGTCAAGTACGATAGGTGACCAAGAGTCTCCAGCTGCAACTCCTGCAATATTGGGACTGTTTGCAGTGAAATCTGTGGTTATACGTTGTCATGCAGAAGCAGTGGCGATGAGCGATTGACCAGGTTATGAGCTTCTCCATCATTGTTGACAGTTCTTAACAGTACATATTTACGGTAACTGTATATTCAGACTCAAGCAGCTATAATAGAAAACACCGGCACAGGATCTCATATTTGAAAATAATGCAAATTTTCAACTTTACCATGGTTGCACAAACGAAAATATTTCAGCAAAAACAAACGACGGAAAGACAAAGAAACAGCTGATTCTTGAAAAAGAATAACATCACCTTGAATAAAAATTTACTTGAATTTGAAATTCCAACTCCAACCCAAGTTATCCAAGTTCAAAATGGGCATTATGAAATAACAGCAATTACATAGGTAAGGCTCAACTCAAACCCAATATTAAATAACAAATATCATAGCCTACGTCAGGATGTGAGTTACCATATCTTCTACACTCCCTTCTACTTTTCGTCGTGAGCCACTTGCTAACGTATTTTGTCAGTCACTCTGCTGATTGAACTATGCACTTTAGCCTCCGCCAAGGATGAGCAAAGGAATCATACAGACGGGGTGCCAAAGTTCCGCAAAGAACCACGTGATCTTCTGCAGTCTGCTGTATCATCCGAAATTAATTAATTTAAAACCGTATTGTTGAGCCACAATTCGCAGGATCCGCAGGTTACTAGGCCGATTAACGAAACGCACTCAATTGCACGATTAGTTTAGACGAATTAAATTCAATTAATTTTATTGAAGCTACGCTTCTATTGTCCCGAAAAAGGCGGAGACAATAATGTTGGAGTTGTTAGTCTGTTAAACTTGCGTTTAATTGGGTTTGGTTCGCGGTGACTAATGGCCGTTTACGCGGTTGGTAGATTTTCATTATTGTGACGAAATTGTGGTGAGTGACAAATTTGAGTTTTCGCCTTAAAAACATACGTTTTTGATCAACATAGCGTTACCACTACTTGGCAGTTGTACTGACTTTTTAATTATTATTTTTTGCATTTTTTTTGGGATGACGAATAACACACAAGTAAACATATTAAAAAGAATAAAAAACTCGACTACCGTTGCAAAAAGTAAAGTATTATATTTTTATTTATTATTATTGCGGATTTTTAATGAAATAATTGTAGTTTGTGTATTTATCTATATAGATACATGTATATTTCCGGAATGTACTCAATTAGACTATTCATTTGACACTAAAGATTTGATCTAATTATGTTAATTTATTGACATTTGGATATTAGACATTTGATACTTGATATTTGGACAGTTAAGGTACCCTATAACACTAGGGATGATTAGCGATTCTAACAATACCACACACTTCTAAATCGGTTCAAGCGTTTAGAAGTTATGGTGAAATAAGGAAAAGAAAAACATACATAGATGAACCCTGAACACATTACACTCTTTTTTGTTGGGTAGTCGTTTAAAAAAAAAAAGAAAGGCGTCAGAAACACTAATAGTAGTAGTGTCTACAATGCTTCATGTCAATTGGTACATTCTGATTTTCAGGATGCCCCGTTTCAATAATAGTCACTTAAGGTCGCGCGCGTTGTACACTTATAAGGGGAGCTTTAAAAGCTTTCTTAAAAGTGGCAACAGAGTTCCTCCTAGTAATACCAGAGAACCTATTCCAGGCCACGGCGGCACGGTATGCGAAACTCCCTTTAAAACTAGTCCTTACAGGGCGAGAGACTACAGGTCTACAGCCTGCGGGTCGTAACATTTCCAAACCATGCCAATTTTGAGTCAGAGTAGCGTCGATGAGTTTTATGCGAACGCCAGTATTGATACAATCAGAGTCTATACAGCGCCTTTATTCCGAAGAAACACCATATACATTTCTTACTGGCATATCACTCAAATCGGAAATTACTGTCTAATATTGTTGCAATATTGACAGCATTTTCAACAACTACAACAGGCGAACCCGACACATCAGAAAGATTTAACGATATGTGATCGTTTTGTCTCGTGAGGTGAGCGTAGAAGACTTTGGGACGGTACAAACCTACCGCCCAACAAAGCCACGAACCCGTCAGAGTCTAACGCCTTACGGCGAGGCACTAGAAAGGTAAACCAGTGGCGCCACCTCGCCCCTTGTCTGCCAGTTTTGGTAGGATATCTCGGTCTGGAATTAGCCTTCAGGATACCTCCTTCCTTCCGACTGGTTACGGGACGGGTCGCTTATGCGGCCTCTACCTGTTGTATTTCAGCGGTAATGCAATAAGAATTTATCGCGGACCTGAGCGTCCTTTGTCCGTCATACCACTCGGGACCGGGTGGCCGATAGGTCGTTTCAATAACGGCATGACAACAGGTCAATATCCACTGGTTAAGAGACAGTATATTTCCATAGTTTCCAGACTCCTTCAGCAATTAGTCAGAGTGCACAACCGATTGGCGTCGCCGAACGGTGTGCAAACTGTCCAGTAGCGCCGGGAGGCAATCCCCCAGGGGAAACCGATCCACCAGCCGTGAGGCCTGAGACGCGAGATTCTTACCCGGGGTAGTCTTCCACACGAGAAGGCTACTGAATAGGAGTTGAATCGTGAATTGGACCGATCCGAGTACACAATGAATCTCAAAGCCCAAGCTGCACGAAACCGTTCGCATTTTGAAGAAGTGGCAAAATGTTTAGAAATATTCGCAGGGAATCTATGTGTATAAGGCGAAACGGCAGTTTAACCAACTGCCGTAACTCCACCTAACTCTGTTATTACGTTATGTGGCTACATATTTCCGATAAGACATCCGTTTGACAGGAACATTCGGTCTGGATTATTCACAGCACACTCTCATTATGACGGACACGCTAGATTGACAGCCTGATGGCGATATAATTGTGGGCGACATGTCACGAATTAAACATTTGAACGACTATCGTGGGTCGTGAGCCGATACAATATTTAAGGAAACGTTCCACAATCACACCAAATTGCCCTTTAAATAAATGAACAAAGGTTAGCCTCTGGGAATTGAGTTGATAGATATTTAATGTGATATAAATGGTTATCTATAACAACTAAAATATAACATATCATAGGACCAGGGGCTTGATTTTTGAAACAATTTAGAAAATGTCGTATACGAAACGAAGTCATATCTCTATCACTTCCGCATTCTAATACCGAATTTCAAATGAAAAGCGATAGAGAATGACGTCATCGTGACGTCGTGTCGTATACGCGACGTCTTGTACTCGTCTCTCTTAAAATAAAAATATACATATTTGTATATTCAAAATATAACCTCTATCACCCTTTACACCTTCCTAACAATGCTTTCCATATAAGCGATTGGCCTCTGGGAATTGAGTTGATAGATATTTAATGTTATTAATAAATGGTTATGAAATAATGTTATTAATAAACTACTAAAATATCAAAATCAAGATTATGCTTGATAGGACCAGGGGCTTGATTTTTTAACCGATTTAGAAAATGTATACTAGATGACGTCATATCTCTATGACCCGCATTCTATGTTCGAATTTCAAATGAAAAGCAATAGAGAATGACGTCATCTTGACGTCATGTCGTATACGTAACGTCTCGCATTCGTTTCTCTTAAATTAAAAATATATTCGTATATTTCAAAATATAAGTTCAATCACCTATATATCAATTCATAACAATGCTTTTCATATAAGCATCTCAGCCACTAATATATATTTTACAAAGACCACCCCAGTGTAAATGCTTGCAATCGATACTAGCACGGGTGTGAAAATTGATTTCAATGCATTTATTATTCATCGATTGAAAACGTCTTTAATGTTGAAACACTAAAGCAGGTGTAAGGTTTGTCATGTAGTGCCTTGATTTTCATTCTAATTATAAATTATAATGCGAATTAGTCTTGAGCATTTTTTTCTATACTATTTAAGGCAAGTAAAAGGTCATAATAATGAATAGATTAGTACGAAAATTAGCTAATTATCAGCAGTAAGCATCAAAAGACAAGCTCGCATAACAGAACCATCCAATGGATAAAAAACAGGTGGAGAAAAACTAACTTGAGGCAAGCAAAAATCGCCATCAGGGAACCACACTAAAATTACCAAGTTACAATCTGAGACTCTCCAGAGATAACTGAGAAAGATAGTGGGTAGTAGTGGCCTGTATATATAAAGTTGGGGCTGTGATTGGGCTATACCACCATTTTATCATCAGAAAACCAAACATGGCACAAACAGACAAGTCTTCATGACTGTAAATGTATATGTTTGTAAATACATATAATGAATATAAAGATAGATAGGAAAGGAATCAAACCTTTACAATTTCATCGATCTTCAGAAATAGTTCACCTACCTCAGACAAACATACTAGATAAAGATTTAGTTGAGAAAACAAAATCGATGACAAAATAAAACACAGGAAAGGTGTCTCTGGCAAAATATATTGCTATAACTGGCCAGAAACATGGCGACATCGAAGAACAGAGCAGGAATATGGCGGTAGGTGATAGATTATTCTATTCTTACGAGAGAGCGATTGAAGAGGATTTATATTCAGCAGTGGTCACAGGATGAAAAATAAAGAAAATGTACTTGATAATTAGGAATAATTTTGATGGCCAAATCACAGAATTAGCTTCAGAAAAACACATTGTTAGGATTTTTCCCATTTATAGATTAGATTTGTTTGTGTTGTGACCCACATTTTAATATGTATAATGTTTGTTTATGTCAATGGGAAGTGAGACAACATCACTTCCCATATAATGTTTATCTCTGTAATTCACACATTCACTTTTAGTCTTGCACTATACTTCTACACATTATTATTGGTACTACATATGTATAGTCTTCAGTAAACGAACTCATACTATTATAGTCAATTAAACAAAATTATTAATATACTCCTTTATTTGTTTTACTCTTCATTGGAGAAGCAGTATTCGACGTTGTCTTTCTTCCTTGGCGGGGATACAGTTGTGCCTTCACCATGGTGATTGTGGTTTTAACCGAACACTACCCGCACCTCTGTCGGAACTCCGACAATATCCGCTAGCGATGGATCATTCCGGCTTATAGTTGGGGCCCATTTCAGAGCCCATTCCATCAGCAAAGAGCAGATCCGGAAATACGGGTTCTACTCCGAATTTTAACGAGCGTCCTAAATATTGATTGTCAAACACATATGATATAGCCCTTCGCTACCTTGCTATAATCTGCCTGCTCTTAGATTAGGATATGTATTTCTTAAATTGTGAAGAATCGTTGGAATTTTGATATCCTAAAATAATTGAGATGCTTTTTTATGTCTGTATGGTTCTCTCAACATATTCATTCATAGCTGGATGATAAGGTTAACTTCTGATACGTCCAATCTGCTTTAAGAAAAAAAAAATCTTCCGGCGCAGATGCTGTCCTGTCACTGGAAACCAAGGTATCTGGCAAACCTTGTGTTCTGATGCCAGCCTTTGAACTTTGAATCACTGATTATTTTGGAATGACATGATTTAAAATGCTCAAAGCTTTTTTTATTTCTCTTTCAGATGCTGTAACTGCAAAGACCCATAAAAATGAAGAGAGGAGACTATGAAATGCGGCCGAAGTCGAAGCAGCTGAGTCGAGGCAGCTCTCTGTTTGCGCCGGATCCGCAGACGCAGCTGCTCAACGCGATCCGCTCCAAAGATTTAGTATCGTTCAAGAGGGTCCTCAACACCACCGATGCAAACCCGAATCACTGCTACGATTATCCTGACTACAAAACGTGTTTGGATATAGCGGCTTCGGAAGGCGGCCGACACGATTTCGCAAGACTTTTGATCAAGAACGGAGCGGACGTCAATAGAGTGAACGATGTGCACAAACGAACGCCTCTACACTTTGCAGCGGAAAACGGCGACGTGGAAACTGTCAAAATTTTACTAGACTCTGATGATATCGATGTGAACATACTTCACAAAGGAAACACTGCACTGCACCTCGCTATCAAGAGATATGAAGATATTGATGAAAATCGAGAGAAAGCAATCGTGAAATACAATGAAATAATCGAAATGTTATTAAAATCTGGTACAGATGTGAATATAGCTGATTTGAAAGGATGCACCGCTATCTTTTCAGCCGCCAAACAGGGAATTGAAAGTTTCGTCAAATTGATAATGGATTATTCCGAAACGCCAATCGATCTCGATACTTACAAAGACAGAAGACAGAAAACTGCTAGAAATATGATTGAGCAATCTTTCCCGCATTTGTTAGAAAAAATAAACGCAAAGAAAGAAGAAAGTGAAGATATAGATTCGAGCATTTTGTTTAATCACTTGAGTCGACACGACGAAGAGAAATTTATTGAAGATTTCAATAAATTATTAAAGAAGAAACAACATCTTGGGGTTATGTCCGAGAATAACGGACTGTTTACACTATTGCAAATGTCTTGCGAGAAAGGTTTGAGTGAAGCGGTTAAGATCTTGCTAAAAAATGGAGCGGATCCAAATTTCACTGCACCTGTGAACAAACTCAGGCCGGTGTTCTTAGCCTGTCAAAATGGCTTTTATAAAATACTCGAACAATTCGTCAACATTGATGAGACGTCGTTTGAACCGTGTAACGGTGATACCCTCCTAACCGTCGTTATAAGAGAATCTAGAAAGGATTTCGGTAACAAAAACTGTGATTATAACGAATGTTTAAAAATAATACTGAACGACGATAAAATAAACGTTAACGTTAACTTCTCAGATGTCAAGCACAATACGCCTTTGCATTACGCTGCTAGGAATGGAGACCAAGAAGCTGTCCTCACGCTTCTTCGAAACGGCGCTTGTATTGGATTGCGAAATAAATTCGACGAACCTCCTCTAGCAGACATGTCCCCTAAAACAATGGAAACTTTCTTAGACGAGTGTCTTAAGACCAACGGGGAACGTCCGAGCGATGACGATTTTGAGATACAATTCAACTACAGTTTCCTCGTACCGAGGAATGAATACAATACTGACACGAGTACAGCACCGCTGATAAACGATAACGAATCTCTGAGTGGAAACGACAGTATACTCGCGCCGGAAACTGATGCACTACTCTATATGACACAAAACGAAGAACTAAAACCTTTATTAAAGCACCCGGTTATAACAAGTTTCTTGTATCTGAAATGGCAACGCATCAGCTGTCTTTTCTATGCGAATCTCACATTTTACTCTTTATTTTGGCTGGCATTAATACTATATATTTTGCTGGGATACGGAGGCCCGATCAAGAAAGAACACAACGTAGAAATCATCGCGCAGATATCTTGGATTGTTGCGATTATCGGTCTTTTAACATTGATTTTACGGGAAACGTTTCAATTCATCGTTTCACCTAAGCGCTATTTAATCGGATTCGAAAACTGGCTGGAAGCGTGTTTGATTATCGTCACGGCTGTCATCTTATTCAAAAGCACAGTCGAAGAACACACAAAGCAGCAACTATCGCCGATCGCGATTCTTCTATCCTCCGCAGAATTGGTTCTTCTCATCGGTCAATTCCCGTCGCTGTCGACGAATATTGTAATGCTGCGCACCGTCTCGTGGAATTTCTTTAAATTTTTATTATGGTACTGCATTCTAATCATAGCGTTCGCTCTCAGTTTCTATACACTGTTCAGAACGGAGAAACGACCGGATCCGGAAAAAACAGCCTTCGATCCGAACGCAGAACAAAAAGAAGACGGCGATGAAGAGGAAGACTTTTTTATAGACCCGGGAAGATCGCTTTTTAAGACAGTCGTTATGTTAACTGGAGAATTCGACGCAGGATCTATTAAGTTCGAACACTTTCCAGTAACGAGCCATATCATATTCATCATCTTTGTCTTTATGGTACCGATTGTCCTGTTTAATCTGTTGAATGGATTAGCGGTGAGCGATACGCAAGCAATCAAAGCCGATGCTGAATTAGTCGGATACGTATCCAGAATCCAGCTCATATCGTACTTTGAAGGAATCTTCCTCGGAGAAACGCACCCATACAAAAGTCTATCGTTCATGCAAGACTACTGTTGTTGGCTACCGGGGCAATCGTGCCTAACCTCGAGGTTTATCTGCATAAAACCGCTAGCGAGACGGATTTGCCTCTTCCCGAACTTCCTTCCGAAGAGCCAGATCAACGTAAAGCCGAATCAAAACTGCCGAATCGCAATACCGTCGCCGACTACCAAGAAACAAATCGAGAGCGACTACGACGCAGAGACGACGATGTGTTTCATGCGAACCTGCACCGAGATACAAATGGACACAAAAGTGGTGAAAGCGGCGAAACTGATCATAGCCGAGAGGGAAGACGGCGGTAGTGAGCAATTGAGCAAACGTCTCGCAAATTGCGAGTCGAAGATGGCTTCGATAGATAAGGCGGTCAACGAGCTGCTGCTTATTTTAAAACAGAACAAATAAGTAACATCACAAATTAATTATTTAAGTTTATGATGCATTTCTTATTATGACTAAATTTTATTTGCTAATAATCATCTTATGTATTAATTCACTGTGATCTATGCTATTTTCTTTTCTTATTAATATTATGTAAAATTAAAACACAGCATGAACTATTTAAATGGTTTTACTTTTAGGTATCATGCAGCGTGCTGATTAATTTGATGTTGTTTTTAATAAAAAGACACCATGATTTAATAAAACATCCATTAGATAAAAAATTTCCAATGCATTTTTTATTGTGATATTTATCTTTAATAATACGATACGATGGGGATAATTTCTGTCTGTAGACTTCGCCGTATGTACCAGATATTTTCACAATGACTGAACCAATCGTTACACAGTTTCACCAATTTTCAGTACAGAATTTTACGGTCAGATGTTAGGCTAAGATTTTTAATGATCGGTCTTCAGGGGGCTGATCGATAATTTAAAATTTTCAACATTATTGAAATTTTGGGGATTCTAGTTTATAATCGAATGAAAAGCTCTCCGAAAAAGTCGTTCAACTCTATCTGTCAACTAGGTCGAACTAGAGATGTGCGATTCCGAAACTTTTTTTTTTAGTATTAATCGTGAACTCGGTGTTTTATTTTATTTTATTTTATTTTTATTTTATTTCTGGAAACATACAGCGCATACAATTGAAACGTGTGCATAAACATAATGTAGAAAAAGAGAAAAACATTACGCCGATAATCGTTTCCTATGAAATTAACAGATTTCCGCATATTACACATTTGGATTTCGGCATATTACACTTAAAAATTAATTGTAAAATAAACTAAGTACATGTTAAATAGAAAATTAAAATAGAAAACCGATGGGAGAGGTAGGGAATTGGAAGTGATTAGGAAGAAGGAGTTAGACGATGGTATGTGTATATGTATAAAGATATAAATAAAGATATAAATAGGTCTTATAGTGGGTATATAGATACAGATATTTATTGATGTTTATAGATATTTTTAGATATATAATAAATATTTATAAATATTTGTAGTAGCTACTGATATGTTGCATGAAAATTATATAACTAAGAAAGATAGATGTTAACAAGCTCGTTAGGTGCAATTGATTTGAATAATTCTTTAACGAGCGTCGGTTGGTTGAGGTTGAAAATGTCGATGGTGGAGAAACGAGAGTCGTACGTGCACATTATCCTATAAGCGATGGAATTTTTCCCGTAGTTGGTAATTGGCACGAGAGACCTCAAAAGTGTGTGAATTACGAATTAATCGCGGAGGAACGAAAAAACGTAAGTTTTCAACAAGGTATGGACTATCTTGGTGTTAGGTAGGTAGGTATGGACTATTAAGGTGTTATAGTAATAGTTGTGTACAAAGTAGTAATCGATTAAACGTAGTGACAGAAGTAGTTTTAATTTGTAGCTGATGTGAGACGTCACCTGCCGAAAACAGCAGCGAGCATGGCTGCCGGGTTTGGGTATAAACTATAATATAGATCTAGTAAAGGCATCTATCTTTTAGAATACTTAGCATAACATATAACTTATAGGATAAGGTGGTATGTAAGTATTTTTGTTGCAATTATTACAAAAAGTTTTCCATTTCTGGTAGGGATACAGAATTAGTTTTCGAACTCTACTGTGTTATTACAAATAAAAATTAAAAGTAATTATTGTGCCATTTTTCTTTTTTGTAATGTAAACTACTTTAAACAGACCAGCCAGGTTTTCGGAGAGGTTTAATAAGATGTCATCGGGTCGACTACACTACCGCTATTACTGCGGCAGGCTGCAATAATTGTAGCATTTGTATCGAATTTCGAACGGTCAAAATTCGAAGCGCCAAGTCAGTCATCGAAAGCACACTCACAAGACTTGTACAGTGGAAAAATTACAACAAATAAGCTTATTACTTGGGCTATTGACAACAGTCATCGTCAAACTTGGCAATTAAATGACTTCCTTAAACATATCTACTTGGAACATTAATGGATTAACACCAAATATTCATTAGCTTGAATCCATCATAACATCAAATAAGTTAGACATTGTACTAATATCAGAGTCTCGCTCCACTACAATAAGTTCTCCCAGTATTAGAGGATTTAATATCTACCATACCTCTCACCCTGATGGTGGAGCACATGCAGGATGCTCTGGTTAGGATCATACCTAAATTGCCGGATGTGTGAGGTCTCAATCTTGATCAAAAGGTCTCAAGTTCTCACAAGATTTTTTTAAGCATTGAGATCTTCATTAAAAACTCTCAGAACCACGCATAGATACACTGAACTCAAGCAATGGGCTAAGCTTTTTATTCTGTCGTATATGCAAGTAAGTTTGTAAGTAGATTTCACCACAGTGTTTCTACACGCTTTGTAAGGAAACGAATATGCGGTAAAAGCAGTAAACTTCAAAAATCTACAAAACAAATTTCGATATAGATGCGGAAAACATCTCCCACTATCGATTGACACCAATCGGCCACCTAAAACGAAGTGTGATAATTACAGTCTACTAACATACAATGAAATATCAACATGTATTAAGTTCAAAAACTATATAAATTCTTAAATATTGCAAGATCACAAATAGTGCCACCGAACGAAAAAATATTAATCTACAAAAAACATTTAATATCATGAGTACTTAGCTAATAATAATAATAACCTCGTGTGATTTCCAGAGAAAATAAAATTTAAGGAAAAATCGTTGATAAGTTTGATGTTCAAATTTGCCTAATAAATATATAATTATGCTTCTCTGTATCGAGTGTATTGAAGCATGTTCATACCTAGAAACTCTATAAATAAAATAAAATACAAACGGAGCTGCCATGGAATTCACCGACCAGAGTCGGGCCCATCATAATACTATTTTTACACTTCTGGAGGGTGAGCAGTGGATTACGGACTAACGACCGGCTGTGGTAGGTTTAGGACAGCTGTCTTACCACATGTGTGTGTTCAACTTACCACCCATTCACTCCCCCGTTCGAAGCCATAGAATTTGAGATACGGAAATTGAGATTTTAGATATATTTTTCTAGGAAAGAGTTGATTATTTTTCTGGAAAGACCAAGATCTTTAAAGAGGTGAAACAGAGATTTGACTGGCAGGCCACGAGCGCCAACTTCCGCCGCGTGAAGGTGAACAGTGGAGCCGTTCCGTGTGACCGCATTTGCGAGATCATAGTATTTATTTATTTTCCTATATCTATGATTTGTTGATGTACCTATACATTAAAATAATTAATCAAAAGAATCATTCGTTCATATAAAATCAGTGCTGAAATTTGCCTGTGTCAAATTTGATTGTGCATTTTTATATCTAGATAATTTGAAGAACCTAAGTTTACACACTAAATATTAAGTATTTAATATCCTATGTTTAGATCATTGATTGTATAAGGTATTAGATTGCTCAATGCTGTAGCACATTTTGGCAGCTAGGATTTTACTACGAAATGCAACATGTATGCAGATCGTACTCCTAGTTCCACACATTGATGAATTTTCTCGTATGTTCAAAATGACGGCGTTCGTGGTATAACAGTATGCCTATACGGTAGCCGATCTCCAAATAAAATAATAATATAATAAATCAAATCACAGCTCTTGTTATGTTAATATTATTTAAATAAATATGTCAATTTTCAATTTGGTATACATCCCCCGGATCCTTTGATGCCCATACCCCAGGCCCAAATAAAAACATGGCTACGCAGGAACACCGACGAAACCCACCTTAAAGAATGGAAAAAAAAACGCAGGATGCAGGCAAACAAAGAACGCGGTTCCGGAAGCGCCTAAAAAACTTGCCCGCAACCTCACCAGATTAAAAAGGGAGAAAATCCGTAAAGTCATAGGTACTATGACAGGCCACTGTCCCCTAAACAAACACCTGTTTACCATAGGTGTGACAGACAGCCGTCTATGCAGAGGATGCATGGAGGAAGAAGAAACGCCACAGCATGTGCTCATGGAATGCAGGAGCGTGGCAGAGCAACGGGCAAGAATACTACAATCTCCGGCATCTGTCCCGGAGGCCTGTAGCAACCTAAACAGGCTTCTAACCTTCTGGGACAGCCTGGGTTGGCTGGAGTAACATAAATAGAAATATGAGCCACGCACAACGGCCCAATCAAGAGGCCAAGTGCGGGAAATAGCCCAGGAAAACTAACTAACTAACTATCCCCCGGATTCTAAAGCGACAATACGATACACGATTGTTGCCACTCAACGATATTTGCGATTCTGGAAGCAATTTGACAGTTCTTCAATCAGAAGTAAGGTTAGGACAGACAACAGCACATGAGGTGTCGTCTGCATGTCGTTGCTGAAATGGCAGTAAAAATCCCCATTCAGCAATAATTACCGACTATTCCCACCCAAGACGATTGAAATTTGAATATAGCGCCGACAAATAAGGATATTCGATTTAATAAATAGAGGACTCGATCCGAATTGCCCTTAGCTCAAAGCACTAAGCACTCTCAGAGCCGGTCTGAATTGAGCATACGCTACTCACTGCTAAAGGGCTGACCCCGGCCAATCAGAACATAATATCGGGGTGGGAATCATGTGAAAAGTATCAAGTTCTGAGATTAGCTGACGATTCTGAAATAGAATCAGTCAAATCTTGGGATGGAGGACGATATTGAATTCAATATCGTGTCTTGTCGAGCTATCTTATTGCCACTTCAGAATCCTAGGGCAGGTTTCAATATATAATAATTAGGATCAATGTGAGCATTCACCTTACCACCCATTCACTCCCCCTTCGAAGCCATAGAATTTGAGATGCGAAAATTGAGGTTTTAGATATTTTTTCTAGGAAACAGTTGATATTTTTTCTGGAAAAACCAAGATCTTTAACGAGGTGAAATAGAGATTTAGCTGGCAGGCCACGAGCGCCAACTTCCACCGCTAGAAGGTGAACAGTGAAGCCGTTCCGGGTGACGGCATTTGCAAGATCATGGTATTATTTTAAATATGGAAATTTATATTAAAAATATAAATTTATATTAATTAAAGATGGTATTCTTATATCCCCGTATTATTACTGTTATGTAATCAGACTATATACAAATGCAATAGATGGCACTAAGAATTGAATGTTATTATTGTTATCATTAGTTAAAAAATGGGTTTTTATATTTAATCAGTCATTTATATAAAACCATTCATTATTAATGTTATTGTAGATGGCCAATTCGCCGGACAACACTATTTATTTATTTATTTATTTATTTATTTATTTGCAGCTGTTATAAAAAACATATACAACAAAAAAAACAAGAACACACAGATTAAAAATTAAAACTATAAATAGACAAAGACTATGAAATAAAGCTACAAACGCTGCAAATTAGGGGTATCCTCAGGATATCTCTTATCCTGGTTTTCAGGACACACCTATTAATTATTGATACATAGGTATATGATTTTTAAAATAAAATAACCTAATCAAATAAATCTTAAAACAAAAAATCCAAATAATCATAATCAAATAAATACACAAATTGAAATAATTAAAATCAAGATATTTAACATCAAATGATATTAAAAGAAAATAACGTAATTACATAAATTTAATAATCTACATATAATAAATCAAAAATAATCAAAATCAAAATATTTAACATTAAATAATCAGGTTACAAATTAATAAATAAACGAAGACAATAGTAATAATCCAATTAGCAATAGTTATTTTAAAATAAAATCCAATTATGACATCTAAATATCTTCCTTTAATAATAAACTTTTAAAGTGGTCCTTAAATACTGCAATTGATTTCGATCGCAAAGCCATTCCCAACCGATTCCATACAACCGCAGAATAATACGAAAAGCTGCACTGGAAATGTGTAGTTTTGTGCTTGGGTATTATAGCAAGTTGTTCACGTGCCCGTGTTGAATGGACATGCCGGTTACGGGACCACGTCATAATCTTGTAAAGATATCGCGGCTGTTTATTGCGTACTACCTTGAGTACAAGGGTCGCAAGATGGAGCTGCCTTCTTTTACTCATATTCAACATGGAAGCTTTCGCAAGGAATGGTGACACATGATGACGCGGAGGAATCCTAAAGCAAAATCTTGCGCAGGCATTTTGCATTCTCTGAAGTCTCCGCTCAGTCTTCCTATATAGACAGGGGCTGTACACACAGTCGCCATAGTCCATTATAGACAATATAAGGGCATTTACAAGTAGTATTCTGATTCTGACGCTGAGGTACTCCCGAATTCTGTATAAGGCCTTTAGACGTGAGAAACCCCACCCAACGCTTTTGCTGACATGTTCCTCAAACCGTAATTTTCCATCAAATAGAATCTATCCCTGCATGTCGCCGGCGCAGAAGCATTTGCAATCTAATATCCTATATAATCAATGGTCCTAATGAAAATTGTCAGTGTCGCTGATATCAGTGATATCAGTGATCTGATATTCATACCATGTCATGTTTATTTAACACATCGCAGGTGGAACTACAGGTATCTATGCAGTTTGTTAAAAAAATGAACAGGTAATCATTCCAGGGTTACAACTAAGAATGGACATCGAAGGAAAAACATCGTTGTTACCATCGATACCAAACATCGCAACGGAAAATTCGATGGTCAAAAAATATCATTTTCAAATCATCGATATTTAGATCATCTAGACATCGATATTTCTTATAAAAAACATCGTTCGTTGGACTCATTTTGCTGACAATTCCTTCTGATAAGTTTTTATCTGAGTTTACTTATGATAAAATCAATAATAGAAATGAACACAGTGATATTATGTATAATTCAACATGTGTTAAAAATTAAACAAATAAAAAAGGTTATTAAATCTAAATTAAAAATAGGAATGGCAGAGTTTAATCAATTCATTTCCGAAATTTGTTGTTTAATCGCTGCATTGTGGTTTAATCGTCTATAAAAATCCTGTCAATATTGTTTTTACTAATGAATTCTCTCTTATTGCCTAATAATTACTATTGTTAGAAATGTAGTAGGTATATATTTATATAATATATATGGAGGCCTGCCAAAATGCCTACGTGCAGATCTGTAAACCACTGCAATAGGCCGTTTGGCCTTTTAGCCATTCCAGCGGTTAAAGTTTTAAGAAATATCAACTTCCATAAAGTATTATTATTTATATATGGAGCAAAAGAGAACATAATATATAGATGAAATATCAATGGAGGAACATTAATGGTGCCAAAACATCGGTAAGGCACCATCGATGTAAAAAACATCAACCATCAATCTCTAACTATCAATGTTTTTATATGCATATCGAAAATCGATGTCCTTCCCTATTAAAAACTATATAATAAGAGCAGTCCTACCTTATCAAGACTAGCGATGAACGCACTCCACTGCGGCTCGATGACTTCAATACACATGTAGTACTGCAGGTTTTGAAGGCTTCCCAGCATTCTCTGACGCAGGGCGAAGGCTGCTGCATACTGCCGGCCCTCAGCAAACTTCTTTGCCACTTTGTTACATAGCCACACCCTAAACAAACATATCCATTTAGTAGGCTTAAAATGGGAAAAGATGGACAAGGGTTGTCTTCCATAAATAATACCAATTATAAGTATTTAAAGAGATACCGCATAAAAAAAAATATACTTTTCCGACAGAGGGAAAGTATTGCGAATGTGCTCTATTCGAGATAGAGATGGATATATACATTTTGACCCTCCCCTCCCTCGAGATGATTAATACCATTTCCAGACTGAAATCTGTCTGTGCGTTTGTCTGTGCATGGGGGCTAATGGGCCCATGATGAGGTGGCCACGATGACCCATGTGTTCAGGGTCGGTCACACTCACGGGTCAACACCCATCCGACGGCCTCCCCGCATGGGGTGCGAATCCTGGGTAGGACACTGGGTCAACGAGTCTCCCCTGGGAATCAAACCTGTGGCGCCCCTGGACGGTCTGCACACCGTGCGGCGCAAGCCAATCGATTGTGCTCTCCGACTAACAGTCGGGGGAGTCTGGGAACTGTATTGTTTCCTACAGAGCGGGGGTGGTTGTCTACCTTACGGCGACTGCTCTTGAAATGACCATTGGCCATCCGATCCCGGTTCAGAGTCAGGCAAAGGACGCCTTGGTCCGCGATAGATTCGGTGCACTCCGTTTCACCGCTTCGTAAGGGAGAGGACCGCACAAGCGACCTCGAACTCGGAACCAATCGAGAGACCGGAGAAATCTGGTCACAATTGGAAGTGAGGGCGCGAGTATCTCGAGCCCGCCGGGTTTATTCCTGGCTAACTCGCGGTAAGGCTTGGACTCTCACGGGTTGTGACGTAGCTGGACGTAGAAATGTACTGTCCAAAGTCTTCTACGTTCACTGCAGGGCGACAGAACGACTAATAGTTAAAACGTCCTGTGGTGACGGGCTCGCCCGTTGTAGTCGACACCGTAAGATGTGCGTTTGTCTGTCTGTATGTGTGTGTGTGTATTCCTCCATGATAATGCCCAAACGGTTAATCCAATTAAGCTGAAATTTGGCATGGAGGCATCATTTGATCATGGCAAGAGTTAAAAAGATTGTGGTTAAAATCGGTCAACCAGAGGGCGCACTAGTCATACTTCAATCTCGAAATATCGGACTTGACTTAAAATTCGGTATGCCTTGTTGGGTCGAAACCACATCGTAAAATTTTGGTTGGAATCTCATATACAAACAACACAAATAATGTTTAAACACCACCATATTTAAGAAAATATAACATCATATTGGAAAAATACGATTTTAATATCATGGAAAATACTACAGCAGGGCGGTGTCTACTACCACAGGCGAATCCGTCACCCCAGGCTGGTATAACGTATAACGATATGTGATTGTTATTTCAGCCATTGGATGAGTTGATATTGAATCATACGATTAGTCAAGGAAATAAAAAAAAAACGTTATATCAAGGAATTATATATTGAGGCATTATATACCAGACAGTAGCTTCTCTTAGAACAAAATTGAAATGAAGAGTCGTAAGGGCCATCACGAGTCGTAAGGGCTCGCACGTGGCTGCCAGATGTCCGCTACTCAGTCCACGCAGACATGCAAACGTTCAAAAACATTACCAACCTTCACCCGTGCGTAATTCTAACCGGCGTTCGTCGTGACCTACCCCTCTGCCCACTTCCCTCGCACCCCTATTCCCGTAATGCCCTGTCGCTCAAGAGACCGTCTACTGTTCTCTCGGTATACTGTAATTGAGGTATGTTATATCACGGTTGTACTGTAATATTTTTTGGACGTCATGAGGCGACTGCGAGAAATCATTCACTTCATAAAGACAGTTTTGCAGAACAATTCTTGTATATTGCACTTCATCCAACACATCAAAATTTGTACACTAATTTTTGACCAAAAACTCCATTAACGTTAAGCTCATCATGTCTGGTAAGCAGAAGGCTATTCATATTCTAAAGAACAAGAGCAAGCTGCCAGCGAAGGCATCAGTGAAGTTGGACTTAACTCCATGCCAGAGAGATCATCTATAAAAAGCTGCGAGAAGAGTTGGCGGAAAGAAACGGAAAGTGTGAAGCAGACAAAACAATAAAATATGTCAATAATTACCCAAAGATTGTTAGGCTGGCAGAAAAGTAATGCTGTCTGATATAACACAATTTTTCTTTTTTTACACAAACCTGCCAGGTTTGTCAATCACGGCTAAATTCGACCAATTCTTAATGGAAATAAATAAACAAAAACCTAACTTTATTATAGTAACCGAAACTCATCTCACACCACAGATTAAAGACAGTCTAATAGGAATAGCAGGCTACACAATATTTCGGCGAGACAGAAGCGGAGGGAAAAAAGGGGAGGAGTAGCTATATATGTAACCAACTCGCACAATGGTGTACCCATACTAGTCAGACGCAACGTAGCCTATCACAAGGACTCCGTAGAAGCACTCTGGCTTGACATCAAGTTTGGTAAATTTGAATTTTTACTGGTTGGGGTGTACCGGCCAACCCACTACACTCTGGAAGACTCAGACATACATCTTTTTCAAGCTATGCGAGATGCGGCCGAACAGGGAACCACTCTCATTATGGGTGATTTTAATCTACCTGACATCCACTGGCCACTCGAAAACATTGATGGGTATAACGCACTTCATAGCGCATTCGTAGAAATGTACTCAAGCAGCAGTCTCTACCAACTAGAAAACGAAATTACACGCAAGCGCAACAACCAAGAGTCTCTCATAGACTTAACCCGTTGAGTATGATACGACCAAATCTGGTTCTGAAACAATTATCCGTTGAGTATGATACGACCAGATCTGGTTCCGCGTTTTTTTCACTTCTTTGACGTTCTCATATTTATTCATAATTATCTAATTGTTTTACAAAATGATATTTCAATATTCTATATTCGAAATTTCAATGCAATCATTGTGCAGTTGTTCTTTTTATGATTGGTGTAGTAGTTTCGTAGTTATAGTACTTTAAGGTCGATGTCGCCGAAAATCCTGCAAAAGAGACAGATGCATCCATGAAAATACCCATTTACTCCAAGGGTTAATACTCTGCAACGATCAAGACTTGTGCACCAAAATCGAACATCATCCAAACATAGGGAAGAGCGACCACTTGGTGCTGGTGACAACAATGCGATTCATTTAAGATGAGAATAACAGTCGCATCGCCAAACAGCGCCGTAATTACTTCAAAACCAACTACAAAAGTGTGAGTGAGATGTTAATAAAAGAAAAAATAACTAATACTGAACATACAGATATCGATAGCGCCTGGTGCGAGTTCAAAATGATTGCAAAATAAACCCTAGATTATCATGCACCATTCTCAAAATCACCAAGTAATGTAAACAAACCGTGGATAAGCCACGACATTGTTGACATGACAACAATGAAAAAACGTCTGTGGAAAATATACAAACAAAACAAATCAAATGAAAACTATGCAGCCTACCGCAATATGAATAATAAAATAGTAGCAGCCATACGTCAAAACAGACAAAACTTTGAAGCAAATATCGTCGATATGGGACCGAAAGCCTTTTAAGGATACATTCGCAAACAGTTATCATCAAAAGTAGGCACACCACCAGCTCTACGATTAGATGTTTCAAACGACGTAATAACTGATCCTCGTGCAGTAGCAAATGTGTTTGCCAAACAATTCGCAGAATCATATGTACGAGAGAGCGATGACCCCCTACCACAAATACCTGTGCAAAGAGTAGCAAACTCTATAGAGCATGTTGAACTCAGCCCTGAAGCAGTCTCAAAAGTGCTGCAATCTTTCAAAAACACAACTTCCATGGGACCCGACAATATTCCAGCCATATTTTTAAAATAATGCTCTACAGAACTTTGTGAACAGCTAGCAACTTTAACCCCTCGCGTACCAGATGGCCCGAAACGTCCAGAATTGATATTTACCGTCGAACCCCAGACGGCCCGAAATGGCCAGGCGAGGCCGACCGCTAATTATGTTAGTACAACTTTGACTAATAATTATGAATAATCTTTATTGCTTTACATAACGACGTTACAAATATCTAATAGCAAATTTCAATAGGAACATAAAACAGGTCTTTTTTAGACGATCGGTGTGACAGTTTCGGAGTAATCGTTTTTTTTCTGAAACGCCATCTTTTTTTTGAGACTCGCGAATTTCTTACGGGCCGTAAGGCACACATTAAAATTCAAACCGCGGGCCGCGAGGGGTTAATGAAATTGTCTAAAAAAGATTGGAAAGAAGCTAAGGCGCAGAAGAGAACCGCTTAGAGGCCCTGGGCCTTAAGGGACTGGAGGAACGAAGACTCAGAGGTGATCTGATAGAGACCTATAAAATCCTATCAGGACAATATGACGTAGCAGATCTCAAATTGATGTATACAATGAACATAAACGATCATTTGCGTGGACACTCCTTAAAACTAAACAGAACTTCAAGCAAATCAAACCCACGGAAACACTATATATCCAACCGTGTAGTCGACGCGTGGAACAGACTCCCAGAGGACGTTATTGGTGCAGCTTCCGTGAACAGTTTTAAAAACAGACTCGACACCTTCACATAAAACAAAAAAAAATCAAAGTGCACCACCACTCCAAACTTCGATGTGCGTGCATCAGCTTTAATCTGCTAGCGTATCTAAGGACTAATAATAATAATAATAATAACGTCTTTGACTAAGGTATACACCAGATATGACTCCGTCTGACTTTTCCGTTCGCCAAACTTAAATTACCATTTTGTGGAAGACATTTTGAGCCCGATGAAGTCATAAAACGTACATCGTAGAGTGAGCTGAAGGCCCCTATCAGAAAATGTCTATCAGAAACGTCTCGATGACTGGATGTATTTGTCACATCAAATGGGATCTGTCTATATTAAGAGCGATCAAATATATATATTTTTTTTTTTGGAATTTGGATTTTAGAATTTGCCAATATGAACAATTTACATAATTTATCAGAGCATTAGAGGTATACAAACTTACCTGCAGAGTAATCGTTCAACGTGCTTACAAAAGAACAGATGTCTGAATATCATCTGGTAGCAAGCGATTGCCTTTCTGTTGAGTATCAGAGAAACCGGCCACTTTACGTCGACACCAAAAGAAAACGACTCTACACCGGTGAGCTGAAGTTTTTCTTTGTGCTGTCTGTAATCTATAATCACATGCATATGTTTAAACGCTGTGATTGGTCCGTTTCAGAAAAAGAAATAACATAGGATAAGATGGGGAATGGCAGTCACCAGAAAAATACACTTCTAACCGGTGGACAAGTGGAGTGAGACAAGATTTTTTGTCAGGCATGCGTTGTTTCACAGGAGCGTTTTTGATTTTTTGCATTTTGTTTTAAAATCTGTGGACTAAACTACAATGTAATCCAATGTTCTTAATGACCGACGATATCTTTTAATTCTCATTGAGTGGTTCCTTGCAAGTTTGGTTGGTTTATTGTAATAAAACAAATGAAATAATTTATGGGGTGCTATGTCAATCAATTAGGAGGTTTACAGATGATGATTCAGATTAGCCTATATGAATATATCTATAGAGCTACTTTTCTTTTGATTTCAGTATTATGATTAATATATAGGGGAGTGTTATTCCATCAATGACTCCCGGGGGGTTGCGGGCTATCTAAAAATAAAAATCTAAAATATTAAATCTTTATTATATAATATGCAAACATTTACAGCTTCAAAAGAGAAACACATTTAGCTGTTTTTTTTACAAAACTTAATGTTGATCTAAGATGGAAACAGGTAAATACAGCTTTGAAAGTGAAAAACAGTTAATATTAACATACTTTTTGCCTTTTTTAATACCTCGAGCGTTGACGTTTGAATTGTAGTTTCTCTTAGAGAAAGCGAAGAAAAAGATTACATCACAACAAAAATATAGCGTTTCAGGAAAACGACGATTACTCCGAAACTACTATACGGATCGTATAAAAAAGACCTGTTTTATGTTCCTGTTGAAATTTGCTATTAGATGCGTGTAACGTCGTTTTGTAAAGCAATAAGCATTATTCAGAATTATCTGTCAAAGTTGTGGTACAGAATAAACTGCCTTGTCCAACATTTCTATGTTTTTTCTGGAAATAAATCACCCTATGCAAGAAATTGTGAATACTTTTATAATAATTATAATATGCTTCATTCAAC
Organism: Micropterix aruncella; assembly: GCA_944548615.1. Classification (NCBI taxonomy): domain Eukaryota; kingdom Metazoa; phylum Arthropoda; class Insecta; order Lepidoptera; family Micropterigidae; genus Micropterix; species Micropterix aruncella. The sequence goes on from OX155950.1 coordinate 1,132,128, forward strand.
CTATGACTTCGTTTTACTTATACCCATACAAAAATAAAAAAATATTCGGTGTTGAAAATCAACATGAATATTGAAGTTTTTGGTTTGGTTTGGTTCAATCATAGACTAAAAAATGGCGACTGTATGAAAAATAATGAACCAACTAGTTAACGACAGAGAATCTTCTCCTCTTTTCGCACATACCACAGGCCGTATGATTTATGTGAGGTATCAAGGGTAAATAATTGGAAAACATCGGCGCCGATCTCGGCTGGGACAGATGTCCCCTTTGCCGCTCTACGGTAATTTCAATTGTGGGACAATTGTCCCGTTTGCTGCTCAAGGGGTTAATATACAAAAAACACATTTATTGAATGCTTACAGTGACAGCTGTAGAAGAGACGAGAGGGGATCGAGAGAACAAGGTTTTTCTTAACTAAAGAGGGGGTCGAAATTAGAAAAAGGTTGAAAAGATATAGGGTATTAGATTGCTCAATGTCATAGTACATTTTGGCAGACCCACGACGGCGACATGCAGGTGGTGTTGATAGCACTGTCCGGCGACACTAATAGGAATTTATTTGGCCATCTATAATAAAATTTTGATAACGAATGTCTTTTTAAAAATAAAGAACTAATTGATAATAATAACAATAAGTGTCATCGATCGCGTTTTTTTTATAGGCTGATTACATCACAGAAATAATACATAGATAGAATGCCATCTATTAGTTTATCTGAACTTTAAAGTACGTAATAATTACATATAGAAACCTGTATACCAAATTATAAATTGACATCTTTATGTAAATAATCCGTATAGGCATGTTTAGAGCGAGTCTTCAGTGCACCACCAAAGTGCCATACCACTAAAGCCGCCATATTAAACATAAGAGAAGATTAATGAATGTTTGTAAATATGAGTACCATCTACACATTGCGTTTCGTAGTAAAATCTCAACTAGCAAACGTATAATACCCTATATAATCAATAGTAATAGTTTTGTTTAAATAATGGCCTTATTTTATTGACATTGTTTTATTTACATCCCGAGAATGAGGCCAAGATACAGGCTATACTTGGCCTAGTTGGGCATGCGCTCCGCATGGTCACGTGAATGTGGGTCGTCGTTTACTTCACACCATAACTTAGTATGACCATTTTTAAAATTTCGCATGTTATGTTTAAAATAAATAAATAATACCCTATATTGTCAATAGTAATAGTTTTGTTTAAATAATGGCCTAATTTTATTGACATTGTTTTATTTACATCCCGAGAATGAGGCCAAAAACTACAGGAAGGATTAGGACGACGAAGGAGAACCTACAAAATGCCACACGAGCCACACATAATGGATGATCTACCGGGACAACTTCAAAGATATTGAAAATACCCTTGAGTACACCACAAAAGAAAGCATTCTAGCTACTCTTGTCAAAATAAAACATTTCAACAATAAAAATGATGTTTAATTCTGTTAATCTATTCATAATGGAATATTAATATAGTAACTGGTATTAACGCCTTTAGCGACCGCCATTTACAGCACATGAGGGTAATGACGATCATATAAATGAATAAAGCAGGATAAATATAAGGGTAAGGTGAAAAGTTCTCGGTGACGATTCAGTCAGCAAAAATTTCCTGCCTGTGCATGAATCATTAGTTCGCATGAAAAGTTTTAACTTGTTCTCTCAAGTAGACGTCTTGCATGTTTTTTGCTTCGATAAAATTGGGCATAAAGTTCGCTTGGGTATAAAATTCTTCGTTTTGGATGGATTACCCCTAAGGAAATTCATCCTAATTTGACAAAAGCTTACGGGGACTCTGCTCCTTCCATTTCATTCTTTAAAAAGTGAAGATGACCCACGTGACGGAAGGCCAAAAACCGCCACTACACCTAGAACCATCGAAAAAGAACATGATATCGTGTTGGACAATAGGCGAGTTGCGAAACATCTTGCACAAAGAATTAAGGATGCGAGAGCTCTGCGCAAGGTGGGTGCAACATTTGTTGAATGCCCATCAAAAGCAAATGCGCAAACGATTTTCGCAGCAATGTCTGGACCGATTCAATAGAGATCCAACCGATTTTGTGCAACGATTTGTCACCATGGATGAGATATGGGTTTACCACACTCGCACATAAACAACCAACTTGACAACCACTACAAACAACTACATCAAACACACTGGAAAGAGATAGACACCTGCAGACAAACCAAAGAAATAGTAATGGAATACAACCACAAACTTACCAAAACACTTCTAAGGACAAAAAGGCCCCAACTACGCAAACTAGTGGGACTGATAACAGGACACAACACACTAAACAAACACCTTTTCAAAATGGGCGGAACGAATAGCCCTATGTGCAGAGCATGCATGGAGGCGGAAGAAACCACAAAACACATTCTGCTAGATTGTAAACAGGTAGAAGTATACAGGACAAAACACCTTGGGACCCCAGGCACCCTGCGCAAGGCGGCAGGAAACCTGAAAGCCCTGCTGGCTTTCGTCGAGGAGCTGGGGTGGGTGGAATAGCGCTACCCCCATTACACGCAAAATAGGCACACTGGATGTCGACTTGCGGATGAACGCCCAGTATAACTAACTAACTAACTATGGGTCTACCACTGACACTGCCAGAAACGAAACAGCAGTCCAAGCAGTGGGCGGAAGCTGGTGGTTCAGCGCCAAAGAAAGCGAAGTCGATCGCATCTGCCGGAAAGGTCATGGCCAGCGTGTTTGTCCAGCGTTGATTACCTTGAAAAAGGCAGAACAATTACAGGCGAATATTACTTCAACCTTCTTGACAAGCTGGATGCCAAAATTTGCGAGAAGAGGCCTGGCTTGAGGAAGAGAATAATCATCTTTTACCAAGACAACGCACCTGCACACAAGGGTGCATTGGCGATGGGAAACTGCAAATTTGGAATACGATTAGCTCGGTCATCCCCCCTATTCTCCTGATTTGGCACTATCAGACTTCTATCTGTTCCTAAACTTGAAGAAATGTGTTTCTGGTATTAAATGTTAGATACATTTGATACAAGCTGCCTTCATAGGTAATTTAAATAGTAATTTTATCTTATTTTGACCGCAAAACATCTTTTCCTATTATGTTAGGGTTGGCTGTAAGATATTGCTTCAATGCAATAAGCTCACCGATTTGTTTCAACAAATAAAGCGTTTTCTTATTATTACTATTCCTAATTACAGGACTGCCATTCCCCATCTTACACTATTTTTTTTACCACTATTTTACTTACATTTCTCATCCTCAGTTTGTATGGCGAGTATTTTAAACATTTGAAATTGTAAATCATATGGCAACAATTCAGTCCTCATATCTTCGTGGTAAGGATCGTGACTAGCACCAGATAACCTACAAAAATAAACAAACGATGTTATGTTTCGGCAAGCGCAAAGATATGCATTTATCTCACAAACCTTAAACAAAGTCCTAGAAGCGACTCTAACTTAGATGGCACTATATCGTCAATATTCTTCATCAGTTCAGGCTCTGCAGAGTCCATAAACTGAACAATGAAATCTCCTTGGTCCATGAGGAAGTAGTGCTTTACCGACTTCAACCTACCCATCAGGTCGTACTCCTTGAGAAGGAGTTCTAGCAAGGATTTACTGGCGAATGAATATGCTCTTCGAATTGCTGATACGTAATGCTGCTCTCGGAGGGTGTATTTGATCTCATCAGCGTCGAAAAGGGTTAAATTTTTACCTGAAATTCCAATTGGATAATATTATAATCATTTGTAAGTAGACCCGAGAAGACTGATAACATTATTTAGCTTTGATGCTCTTTGAATGGCAATTAGGATATGAGCAAGTAGATAAAAATCCACATTGAAAAGTCTAGAGGTGCATTATTAAAGATGAAAAAAGTATTTTGCAGAAGCAACAATCACCCTACAATAGAAGATCAGACTTCAAGATGCTTATAATCTCAATATTGTTATATAGGATGGAAAGCTGGACACTTGCAGATATGCTGTTAAGAAATCTTGAAGCCTTTGAAAATAATTTTTAAAAGTTGGCATGACAGAGCCTGCGGGTTGAATTTTGAAGCAATAGAGAAAACTATGTGCGAGAGATGACATCAATCTTCTGCTTTTTAGTTGGGAATTTAGTTTGAATTGAAAACCGATATGACTTTCTCTCTATCCATTTAAAAATCAAGCCATAGGAATAAAGATGTTTTGAAGTGAGCAAGTTTAAAGCAAGAACATTGAAGTATCGAGGACAATGTAGATCAGCAAACTAGAACACTTCAACAAATACAACAGTGACAAAGAAGAACATCTTGGCTTCTATGATATCAAAGACTATCACGGTTGTTTGGCATTATAAATAGGATAAAAACGAATTTACCGCGTGAAGTTTGTAGCACCCGAGACTTGCACCCGATCTTAATACAGACAAAACTCCGAGCAGATCAACAGCATTCTTACCATACGTCAAGGGCGTAACAGATCGAATAAGTAAGATGCTATCAAAACGAAATTCGATATCAAAACGATTTTCAAGCCGACCCAAAATATAGCTCGATTTTTGAGGCCTGTAACGGATGTAATACGACTGCAAAGCCCGGGTGTGTAAAAAGTCGAATACAGTTGTGGTTTAGCCTATGTTGGTCAAACAAAACGGCCTATAGCCACTCGATTAATAGAACACATCAAGCTGTTAAAAACGTTCAGCGAGAAAAATCGGCGATCTGCGAACATATATTGGATAGCGGAAGTAACCGTGGCTGCAGTTTCAAAATCCCATTGTGCTATCCAAGGAACAATTCTACTTTCCTCGCATGATCCAGGAGGCCATTGAAATAAGAACCCTGAACTTCAATAGAGACGACGGTTACAAACTCTCTTCTACGAGGAACCCTCTTCTTAAAATGTTCCCACCGCCGAACGTCCAACGCAAGGATTTTCAAAATTCGCGCGCTCCGAGCCCGCCCCCCCACCACCGTTATAACCTACGCAGTGGCGGCAGCGGTATGCGGCCTACCCGCAAAACAACGGATTGACAGCTCTTCAGTCTACCCTGGGCAACGGTGGCTGCGACGTCACCGAAACGTCGGGTGCTATAAATTTTACGCGGTAAATTCGTTTTCTATCCTATCCGTTTCTATCTATAATGTCAAACAACCGCGATAGTCTTCGATTTTATAAGAAGAAAATAATTTATAAGTTGATAGAGCTGAAAATTTTTAATCTTCACTCACCACACTGACTAATGACGTTCAAATATTTCCCCGTACGCAAGATAACATCAGCGAGCTTTTCCAAAAACTTTGGCACTCTGTCCCGTTGAATCGTGTACCGTTTCTCCCAATAATCAGCTGAGTAGTCAAGCGGCAAGTCCTCCTTTTTGATAACCTCATTATCTTCTATTAAAAATTCCTGAAAAATATTTGTAAATTCATTCAGTCAACATTTACTCCAGTGGAATCAATTGGTAAAAAATGGGTAACTCTACCCAGGTAGGTAATAGCTTATTATTATTATTCAATATCCTGTATACCTGGAATGGATCATCAACAGCGCCTCTGTGTATCCACTGATGAAGAATTTGCATATACGGCTGCGAGGCTTTTTCAGTCAGGAATAGACACACTTCCTGGGCTCTTGTGTCTCCGAGTAAATTGCTGGTCTTCTCATGCAGTAAACTCAACACAGCACCGCCTCTACATTCATTCTAGGTAAAAGAAAAGACAACAAATAAATTATCACTTAAATCGATGAAAACTTCCATCTACGGGTTTATTTAGCAGTGTACTCGCAGTATATCCGAGTCCAGATATAAGTCTTTACTCTCTATCTCGGAAGATGGCCCTTATCGTAGAATTAACTGTTCCATGGGAATCAAATATCCTAAAAGACCATGAGTACAAATTAAATAAATACCATGATCTCGCAAATGCCGTCACCCGGAAAGGCTTCACTGTTCACCTGCATGCGGTGGAAGTTGGCGCTAGTGGCCTGCCAGCTAAATCTTTGTTTCACCTTTTTAAAGATCTTGGTCTCTACAGGAAAATAATCAACTACTTCCTAGAAAAAATATCTAAAACCGCGATTTCCGCATCTCAAATTCTATGGCTTCGAAGCGGGAGTGAATAGGTGGTAAGGTGGACGCTCACATGTGGCACGACAGCTGTCCTAAATCTACAACAGCCGGTCTTTAGTCCGGAATCCATCGTTCACCCCCCAGAAGTGTCAAAATAGTATATGATGGGCCTGACTTCGGTCGGTGAATTCCATGGCAGCTCCGTTTGTATATTATTTATTTATAATATAACATTCACCTTGCCAATACTGGTCGATATGTTTGCCAGTATTTCCATGGTATGCATAGTAGGTCGTATGAAATACCAAAGCTTCTGGATATTAAGGGAGCCAGCGTGGTATTCGGTTTCCAGTTGTGCTATCATCATCTGAAACATAATTATATCGCTGTGTTTAGAGAATTTGTTAAATACTATTTATTTAATAAAAACTGTCATTAGGAAGTTCGATTTTTGAAACAGACGTAGTTTAAATGACAGTCATTTAGTTGGCGGATCTCTTTAAATCTTTCAGGGAAAAATCATAAAACTTTATATGGAAATCAGTTTTTTTATGGTTTTTTTAATCTGTCAAATTATACGGATTATCGTCATAGACAATGCTCTTAGAAAAAACCCAGGTGGGTATAGGACTAGGCTACGAGGCGGCCAATCTATGTTAACCTTTTTTGAAATGGGAACTGTGAATGAGGAATTTTAACGGATCAATTCACGAAATATACAGAACGAGTGCTGCTCTTCTATGAAAGGCAAGATGGCAATTAAAAATTTACAGGCCGCTGTCACGAGTGCCACTATCTTTCATTGCTCCTGCGCTTTGTTTGCGTCTCGCGCTTTCTCAAAATAGTCAGGCCGTTTTGAGACGCCTGTATTATGACATCCTTTAACCCATTTACGACTGATCGTTATATAGATAAAAAAAAATTATGGGGAATACTCTCAATTTAAAAATGTTTACGAGCAGATAACTTTTGCTTATTGTTTACCGATCGCCGCAATGATCGTTTGACAGTGTTTCTCAGCGTTTGACAATTATCTTATGATCATAATTTTAAAGTGCTTTTCTATTTTAATTCGTATTAGCGTAATTAACTTTCACTATGTCTTCAAAACGATAAGTGTTTACAAATAAGCTTGTGATTGAAATTTATTTTATGCATGTTTTTTATAAATGTATGACCTAGATACATATAGATTATATGGATAGATATAGATAGATAGATAATAAAGCCTTTTTCATAGTAATAACTATATTTCTTTAATTTAAAATAGGATACAATCGATAAAGTAGTAGTTATATGAGCGTTAACCTACCTGCCTATTACAACTGATCGTTAAAACGATCTGCATTTTCCGAGCCTTCCTGAACACTCTTTTTTTTTTGGTATTTTTCCATGTTTACTTTATGCATCAAGATAATAATACTAAAAAACTACTGTGATACGAGATAAAAAAAAGTTTCAGTAACAACTGGGTTAATTAGCCGGTCCCATATAGTACTGGCCGTTTCGGCTATTTCGCTGACTCTCATTTATAATAGCTCCCCACTATCATCTCAGCAATTTGATCATCGACAATTTGAGTGGTACAAGCCAAACTTCAAATTGTTGAGTATTTTTATGTTTCTACATATATTTTTAATGTAAGTCCCTGAATTATTTTAAAACTTTTTTGCGTTTTAGGTCTCACCAATGGTGGAGCAAGCGCTGACCACAATATTACCATTGATTATATAGGTTATATTAGATTGCTCAATGCTGTACTAAGTTTTGGCAACGTGCACATGGCATTCATAGTTCCAAACATTGATTATTCGTCTCTATGTTCAGTAGCCTAATAGATAGCTTTCTAAACACGCCTAGATGGTATCCGATCTCAAAATTAAATAAAATACAAACGGAGCTACCATGGAATTCACCGACCAAAAATCGGGCCCATCATATATAATTATTACACTTCTGGGAGGTGAAGGGTGGATTCCGGACTAACGTCCGGCTGTGGTAGGTTTAGGACAGCTGTCTTGCCACATGTGACACCTTACCACTCATTCACTCCCCCTTCGAAGCCATAGAATTTGAGATGCGGAAATCGCGGTTTTAGATATTTTTTCTAAGAAGGAGTTGATTATTTTCCTGGAGAGACCAAGATCTTTAAAAAGGTGAAACAGAGATTTAGCTGGCAGGCCACGAGCGCCAACTTCCACCGCGTGAAGGTGAACAGTGAAGCCGTTCCTGGTGACGGCATTTGCGAGGTCATGGTATTTATTTAATTTGTACTCGTGGTCATTTGGGATATTTGATTCCCATGGAACAGTTAATTCTACGATAAGGGCCATCTTCCGAGATAGAGAGTAAAGAGTTATATCTGGACGCAGGGCTGTGCATCCGAGACTATTAGGGTATTTATACTGCTTAGAGACCGAATCGACCTCCATAATCCAATCTGAAGCTTTCTCGATTATTGAGAAAGGTTTCGCAGTGAGATGTTTTTTGCCTTTAGAGCCAACCCGCACAAACTGAATTGGGGGTTTGAAGGGTACTGTCAAACCCTTGTTGGCACGAGCCACTGAGAGGTCAATTACCTCGCGAATAACAGCAAGGACTTTGTCGTGGCGGTAAGTGTACCGTCCTTGATCTAAGGCCACCTTGCAGCCAGCTAGAATATGCCTGGCTGTGCAAGGGGTATTGCTACAGAGGGGGCATGAACTATCCTCGACAAAGCTCCAACGAGCGAGGTTACTGGGGTCTGGAAGCGTATGCTGAAAGGCATTTAAATAAAATTTCAGCATCTCTGGCGTCCAGTCATACAACATTACTTTCCAGTGCATTGGAGGAGGAATGCAAAAGTCTCCAATTGTTGTCCAATCATTCTGGCATTGAAGGCCAATAGCGTGAGCCTGGAGCCATACTATTGCTGTTGTAATCTCCCCGCAAGAAAGACTTTTTCAAGTCCACATCGCTCATGGTTGTACTGCCATACCCCAGACCATTGCCGTTCTGGCTGATTCCAGCAAGGATCTTTTTGTGGAAGTCTACGCGGGCTTGTAGATCAATTACATAATTGTATACATACGTAGATCGACCACCCGCTAGTTGTAATGGAAAATCCACCATCGGTGGTATTAGCATTCTAGCGGTTAATGTTCAAATAGATTAATAAATGGCATTGTAATCTCTCCGTAAATAGCCTATATAAAAATGCAATAGATGACACTAATAATTGATTGTTATTATTGTTATCATTTGTTAGGTAATTGGTTTTTATAATCAATTAGACATTTATAAAAAAACATTCGTTATTAACATTATTATAGATAACCAAATAAGATGCTATCAGTTTTGCCGGACAATGTTTATCAGCGCCACCTACAAGTCTCAGGCGCAGAATGGTTGCCAAAACGTACTATGGCATTGATCTCTAATACCCTACATAATCAATGATATTACTCTTCACAAAAGCGGAGATTCGGCTCTCAACCTATGAAATAGGTAAGTGACTTCAACCTCATGTCAATTTCATGGAACTGCTTTAGAATTTACCAATTCTCAGGTTGCTTGTATTTCGATCCAGGAATAAAAATTACATTTGGTCCAGTTTAATGCAGTGAACAAACTCGGAGAGGTAGAGTTATGTAATATTTCAAAACTACTGGTCGCTATTAGCTGTTACTAGTAATATATTTTTAAAAAACTATTTCATTTTTGCCCTTACAGACCGCAGGCCACTCTAAGCATACTTAACCATACTTACATGATAATCTTTAAGAAATATTTCCATTGCATAAACAAGTGCATGAATGACCTGTCCAGACCAGAACTGAGAGTTTTCGGTAAATCTTCTTATTACAGAATAGTAGGAAGCGAGCGGAAGAATTTGATTAATGATTTGTTGAAGGGCTTGATCGACGTCTTCACAAATCTTGAATGTCCTCGGCCCGTAAGTTTCCGTCAGTGGCTGTGGTACTATGTAGTTTCCGGGAAGGCCACTCAGCAAATACAGGAGGTCATCTACTAGGATGGCTTCTTGGGATGACACCGGGATGGTAGCTGAAAAGAATAAATACTATAAATTTATTGTTTCTTCCAAAAATTCAAATTGTATTCAATTCTCCAAGGGAATGTCTGTTGGTTTTCGTGACGTTGCTTCATTGGAATACTTTTGTTTTTACTTTTCTTTAAAGGCATGCTTCATGACTTTGCACGACTGCCGCTTTTGCCATTTACTAAAGCAAAGGAGTAGAAAATCTGTCAAGCCGTTCCTGACGGCCAGAAGTTTATAACCATACGGACAGAGGTTTCCAATGTTTTCTGTATAGACAAAAAAACGACGCATACTAAAATAATTGGAAATTCCTTATTGATTACTGAAATAAAACCAAATACATTAGCAGATTCAAGATGTTAAATTCTCTAGATAAAATAATGTTTACTTAGACTGGCTCAAAAATAGAAAACAAAGAGGGAACCTGATTGAGACATATAAAATTCTCACAAATTATTACGACATCGTACCTGGGCTTAAGAATATTTACAAATTCAACGTCAACACAAATCTTCAAGATCACATCAAAAAACTCAACCGTGCAAAATTTAAATCTAATCCTCTTAAGAACGTTCTGCCAAATAGAGTGGTGGACATGTGGAATAAACTACCATTTAAAGTGATTAGTGCAAGCCAGATTGAAGTGATTAGTGCATTGACAGATCAATCTATCTACCTAGTACATTCATAAGTTCTGCACACGTTTTATTCGTGATAAAATAAAAACGACAAAAGATTTTTTAATATTATTTTGTGGACATATTTGATTATCTATCTATGAACACTTCAGCAACATAATATTCGAAATTGCCACTATTTTCTTTCCAGCACAACCGAATTTTGTCTGACCACTTATTGATCTCGGTACGTACCTCATCAATTGGGAAGTTTGGCACTGCTCGGACAAGGGCGCGTTTTAGAGACTCAATATTTGGGTATCTAGTAAAGTAAATAATAGCCCCTAAAACTGACCACAATTTGTAGTCCAATGGATTAAGGTCTGGGGTAACAGCTGTCCAATCATCCGTGGAAATAAAGTACGATACATTTTTTTTAACCACTTCAGTCGTTTTTGCCTTTTGGGCTGGAGCGGAGTCATGTTGAAAAGTCCTCGGCTTGTTTGCAAACAATGTCTTATTAACCCTTGGAGTAAATGGGTATTTTCATGGATGCATCTGCAGGATTTTCGGCGACATCGACGGCGCTCGACTTAAAGTACTATAACTACGAAACTACTAGTACACCAATCATAAAAAGAACAACTGCACAATGATTGCATTGAAATTTCGAATATAGAATATTGAAATATCATTTTGTAAAACAATTAGATAATTATGAATAAATAGGAGAACGTCAAAGAAGTGAAAAAAACGCAAGACCAGATTTGTTCGACTCGTACTCAACGGATAATTGTTTCGCGACCAGATTTGGTTGACTCATACTCAACGGGTTAAGAGGCTTCATAACGTTTTCCAAAATGTCAGTTTGGTAGACTTTCGCCGAAGTTTTGACTCCTTTTTCACAAAAATGGTGCTCGTTGACGCCGTCAAAGGCTCACACCCCAAAATACCATCACAGAAGTAGGGTGGTGACCTCGCTCAACTTTCGGAACAAGTTCCGACGCATGTCAGTATGATGGAGCATACACACTATTCTTTTGCTTATCGAACAATTCTTCGGCGGTGAAGATTTGGTGGTCAGTAAACTGAATTCATCTTTGAGCGTTCTCTGCGTACTGGTGATGCAGCGCTTTCGATTTTTGCTTCTGTTTCAGCTTCAACGCCTCCGAGAGTAAGTGCCTTACTTACTATATATCTTTTATATAATATAATATAAAAGATTATGAAATTAAATATCTAGATATTAATTAGCAAAGGAGAAACAATTACCAATCGATAAAGGAGTGCCGATATTCTCATTTGGAAAATCCCACGAAAGCCCGGATCGTTCGGTTAACCACTGAGGAAAATTCAAAGATTTCTGCCAGTCAGGTGACTTCTCCTCAAACGATTTCTTGACATGCTTTCGAGTTTCGTCCACAGATTTCAGAATTTTATCACGAATCTATAACAATGGCAAACATTTTACATAATATATCCAGTTGTTTTACATAATTTATTTATTTATTTAACTATTATCCTCGATAATATATCCGATAACTATAATATATCCTCTGAGAGATTACACAAATTAAAAAACCCACCTGCGGAACCTCTTCCTTGGATATCTGATACTTATTATCCCCCATAACGGGTTTTGGCAACGTCTTCGGTTTAGAAACACTTTTCGATTTTTTAGCTTCACAAATTATCGTACAGAGTAAGTTCACCAATGGCGCTAATTTTTCACCACCGCTGAAAAATTGAAAAAACATTATTTTAACACTTCGCTGCAGTAAAACATAACGGCGCCAAAACTCGACTTACTGCCTCGATTTGAGCTCCTCGAACTTCTTAAGAAAAATCTTAGGATTCGAAGTGTGATGCGATAGCTTTATAGCACATTCCAACAGCTCTTTCGATCCTAATTTCGTATTTCCGTCGTTGGGATTGTTTTGAATGTGTTCCAAAAACTCTTCCGGCGGCAGATTGCACCTAAAATCAAGGCTTTTGTTGAGAAATAATCGGTAAACGGAATTGAAATAATAATGAGAATATTACCCGGTAGCTTCGATGAGGTCTTTTACCACGGCGTTCATGATGACTTTATATGATTTGAAAAACGATCGTATTTTGCATTTTGCGACCAACCTACGCAAGCACCACTGACAGTTGAATTAACAATTTTTTGACATTTAAAAAATCTCCTACTCTTTAGTCTTTGGCCACGCATAGCAGATTGCCAACATCGAAAATAATAATAAAATAATAGGCATATGAAGTATGGCTATCAATGCGTGGTGGTAAAAATTAGTTAGAGCGCTAGATAGCAATTTTATGTATTAAAATCTCGGACCAATGATCAATTATTTTGATGGGTCCCATCAAACTTGCAGAAGGCAAATTTGCAGACGGCAATCTTGCAGACGGCATTCTTGCAGGCGGCAGTTTTGCAGAAGGCAATCTTGCAGAAGGCAGTTTTGCAAATGTCAAAATGACCTAACCTAACCTAACAGAACAACTTAAAACAAAAGTCATCCACTACAAGGATGCCGGTAATTAATGACACTTCGATTTTAGGGAAAGAAAAACCTAACCTAACCTAACCTAACAGAAAAACTTAAAAACTGTACTGAAGTTGCCGCCTGCAAGGTTGCCGCCTGCAAGGTTGCCTCCTGCAAATCTGCCCTCAACAAATTTGGAACTGTCAAAAGTGACATTTGTGCAAAATTGCCGCATGCAAAACTGGCGCCCCCCATTTTGATTATTGTGATTATTGGTTCGAGATAAAATCGACGACGCCATCTACCCGCAGATAACGCAAAGAATGCACATACTGCAAAGTAGTGCTTATATAATTTGATAGATCGCAAAAAAGGATAATAATTTCGTAACGATGTAGTACGCTTTTTAGCCGATAGATGACGATAGCAGTTAAAAAAAATACCTTTTTAAGAATATAATGTAAACTTGCAATCATAACCGATTGATGATCTATCAAATGGTGGGTCAATCAAGACCGCCGCACTTACATAATAAATCACCGATTCATTTAACACCTGGACCAGGTGCTTTCACGAACTGCCCCATGATTTTCAAACAAATTTATTACTTGTGCCTACCTCTACCACCTACGAAAATACGATCTATTGGGAATGAACAGACAAGAAGGCTTGCCCTAAAGGTCAAACGACTCGCAGTCACGTAGATTGATGTTAAAAGAAGGTATTTTATTTTAAAATTGGCTAATCTACGATCAGATCAGGAGCCAAAAAGCCCGCTGCACATTATGCGGGTGGGTTTATGAACTTTAGTGTCCCCAATGGCTGACTGATGGACTCGTTTCACTTAAACAACATTTTTTTTTGTTAAAGTTCTTCATTTTATCTAGGTTGCTCCTTCTTGCTAACTTTAAAGGACCGAAATAGCTCCAAATAGCTCCAAAGTTTCTTCTCAGAATATAATATCATTTTCATGACCTGCGTCGCCCAACTCAATACAGCAGATTGAGACCACTCTTCTTCTTCTTCATCAGCCTGGTTTGGTCCAGTCCTGGACCAAATCAGGCTGCCTTCCTTCTTCTTCCATGTCTCTCTATCAGCTTCTGTCCTTAGCCAGTTGGTTCCTGCTGCTTTCCTGATGACGCCCAGCCATCGCAATTGTGGTCTTCCTACGCCTCGCTTTGTAGCTGTTGGTCTTCACCGAACAAGCCTCTTCGGCCGCCTTGCGTCATCCTGCTTTGCGACGTGATCTGCCCAGTCCCACTTCAGCCTGGCGATGCGTTTTATAACGTCTGTCACCCCCGTGCGCTTTCGTATTTCTTCATTACGCACTCTGTCGCGGAGACTGATGTCCAGCATTGGAATAGAATAGAATAACTTTACTGTGCTATAAAAACATTACTGAATATTACACTGGTTTTATAACAAAAAAGACAATTTATGCACAAATGGTGGACTTATCGCTATCGCGATAACCCTCGGTCAACCATTTGCTCTCTCTATGGCCTCTCTATGGTCATTTGGCATATTCTAAGGCGGTTGGCACTGATTGAGACCAATTAGTAGGCTATAACGTAGTGAAAAGCATATGTTGTATATTGCATATCAACGGATTGGTAGAAACTGTAATGTTGATTTGTTATGAAAATAAAATAAAAATAAATAAATAAATAGGTAAACCTGATCCTCGGTTCAGAGTTCGAATACAGACATTACCATCGGCATTCGCTATGGTTAACTTACCCACACCAGCGAATATGGCACTCAAGTACATATTCCTCAATTAGGAAAGATATCGTAATGTGAAATATTTTCGAGAACTGCCATTCATTGACCGACGCTTAACAGAACACCAAGAACCTTCATTGAACTTTGGAAATATTGTACCTACCTAAACTTTGAAGCAGCAACAATTGACCAAAAGACCCGTACCAGGTATCTCACGGTTTCGTGCAGCTTGGACCCTATGACCTGTTTGTTATCTTGGGTCGGCTCAACTCGTGGTTTAACTCCCACCCGGTAGTCTCCTCGAAGAGGCGCTAACCCGGTAAGGACTCTGAAGACCCGGCCACGACCGTAAACCCAGTCGTGGACAGGTGGGGTCGCATGTTCCAATCTGGGGGAACACCTCGGGCGATACTGGGCGGTTTGCGAATCGTGCGGCGTTTGCCAATCGATTGTGCACTCCGGCGAATAACCGGGGGACGCTGGAAACGTACGATTCCTTAGCAGCGGGGTAGTTGTTGACCTGATGCCATCTATCCTTAAAACGATCCGTTGGCCACCCGCGCGGTGGGTCGAAACTGTACCTTGAGGGACTTAGGAAACACTTTCTTTTTTTCACTGTTTTTGTTATGCCGATATATAGACCTTATTAACCTTAACCTTTTTGTATTTTTTTCTAAACTTTATACTTTAGAGCAGAAAAAATATTTTCCGGTTTTTTGTATGGGCAAAATGAGCTGAATTGCCGCTTTGTCCTGATCGATCCCGCTTTGAAACTTTTTTTTCTTAATCTTTGTCTACTCTGCTATCGTTCTGCATATCGAACGTGCTGCAGAAAAATGCCACTGCCAAATGAATGGATCGGAAAAATGTTAAAAAATACATATTTCAAAGCATATTTTTTTATCTTAGGTTATTGAAATTCAAAGTAACCCACCCAGCATACTGTTTTGTAAGTTTTTAACCGACGTCAAAAAAAGAGGAGGTTCCTCAGAACTCCGACATTTATGAACCGACTTGGAAACTTTGGACTTTATTTGAAAGGATTATACTTCCAGATTTGTCCCATATTTATCAAAATCCTGTTTTGATGATTGGGTCCATAAGAAATTAAGGAAGCTCCTCAAATATTATAATATAAAGTTGAAAATTTATATGTTGGTTCAGTTTCGATGATAATGCATTATTTGCGGGGTAAGCATGACCTGATTCTACACCCAAGGTTGGCTCCCGACGAGGAGACTCTCCAACTGTCAGCAGCACAGACACGAAATTTTGATTATGATAGCCCGTTCTAAAGGGGCGGACCGTGAGTTTGTGAGGCCCTCGGCTAATATTACTTGGGAGCCTGCCTAATTAATCAACTAATTGCCATTTTGTCAAAAACTGTTTTCGATAATGATGTCTAGGTCTCTAGGTACACGGTATAGGAAAAAATAGGACAATACCATAATTTATTTATTAAATATGACAGATACACAAACCACAACTGAAAGACATTTTAATTTTTACTAAAAATAGACAAATCGATTAACAAAAACGTATCTAAGATAACGTTGAAACTTAAGCTATAATTTATCCAGGCAAACTAAGTAAAACAGTATATAATAATAATATAATATAAATAATGCAAGTAAGTATTAATATTAATTATAAAGCTAGTTAATATAAGTAAAATTTATACAAACATTCATTACTAGTAACCTATTGACAAGGCACTCGCCTTAGTGGAGAACTTAACTGCTATACCTACTGAAATCGAAGACTATCGCGGTTGTTTGACATTATAAACGTCAGGTGCTACAAACTTCAAGCGGTAATTTCGTTTTTATCCTATTTGTAATGAACTGCTTTAGACACATAGATGGGTTTTTTAATGGATATGTTAAAAAAAAGGTATTTTAAACGAAATCTATATGTTATTATGCAGAAACTAGTTGAATAACATAACCAAGACCTTTCCAGTAATTGGTCATTTTTCATTTTCTTAACGAAATACCTATTTGAAAATTATCTATTTTGTTCTTTGTATTTCTTTGTTGGAGCTGAATATGTATTTTTCGGATCTTTATTTTAAAAGTCCGTCATTTCATGTGAGAGAATGGAATGTATAAAGTCATTATTTAGCAATACTGGCCACAAGCCCACGTCAACATATTTCTCAAACTCAAACTTAATATTGTCTAAATTTCTTTCCGCCTCGGTAAAACTGTTCTCTCCCACACTAGATGCAAGAAATTGATCTCAGGATTGCCAACCGTATGATAAGATTAGGTTTTGTTCGTAATTCACAATATTGCAAATTGTTTTCAATGAGACATGGGGCCCTTTATATCTACGGGGCGCTGGGCTGCAGCCCAAAAAGCCCTTATATAGGCTGAAGGGGAGAGGCGCCAAAGTCAAGTTTTTACCCCGTCTCAGAAAAATCGTAGATCCGGGGCTGAGAACAGATATATGCATATTATACTTGACTTCAGAATTGTTATTGTAAGTAGTTTTTTCTAAGCTCAAAAGGATAAAATTTACTATGAAGTGTGGGGCTTGAGACGTTACCGCGAGCCAAGCGGAAGGGTGTTGCAGTGAACGGGTGTTAACATTGAAAAAAAAAACGTACTAAACGGGCGGCGGCGCGAATGTTTTCGATACTTAAGTAATGATGATTAGAGCAAGGGGCACGTGTGCAGCAGGCTAAATAAATACAAGGTGGTCTATTGATCAGACCATCAGTATTGTTAACGAGGCCGATGCGCCGTGGCTGTCTGTCTGTCTGACTGTCGTCAATGGGGCCGCAATACGATCGGTCGGATTTTCTTACGCGACTCCCAACAATCGTCCCGCAATTCGATCCTTTCAATATTGTGAAGTGAAGCACGCGTCTCGGAAATATTGTGACGTTTGCGAAAATAGCGCGAGACAATAGCGGAGGCGGAGGATGCGCCGGGGGCGGCTGCGCAGAAACAACGCTGCAAAAAATCTCGAGCGGACGAAACAATTAAGTGCGGTCCCGTATCTCAATCAATCGAGATGTCGCCGCTGTGATGGGTGCTTAAAGATAACGCTAAGGTGACCAAGTGTTGAATTTTATTTGAGATTGTGCTGAAAACTTTATATGTAAGAAACGAGCTAGGAAGATCTTTGCTAAATACAATGCCTGCCCGAGGTTTAGATTCAGAATTCCTCGTCATCATCACAAGTCTCCAAGACAATCATGCTAAACGTTAGTCCCTGTTAGTCGATCTTAGATTTGTTTTCCACCAATGGCAGTTTTTCTTGCGGTCTGCCGTTGTCATATTTTATTTATTTATTTATTAATCCCCAAAAACAAATGATTATAAAATACATACCTTCCATCATCGAATTTATTATTAGGTCATTTGCTATAAGTTGCTCATTTTCTATAAGTTCTACAGAACAGGTAGTAGTAAACGGAGTGGGGGGGGGGGGGGCTTGTTTTCAGCCCTTGATGTCACCTTGATCTATAAGATCTTTTGTAACTAGCCACCTTGTGGTTGGGTCAATAGTCTGCTACTGCTTACCAGTCCATGCAGATCACTGACCTTCAAGTTGGGCAGATCGCTGGGTTCGAGAAAGGCTCGTCCCAGTAAACTGTGTCTTTTTGCGGCGAGGCCTGGGCAGCGACCAACGATGTGTATGCTGTCTTCAGATTCTTCGCCACATATTCGGCCGTCCTTGCTCATGGTCAAGCTAAGGTTGAATAGATGTGCTCTAAGAGTCGAGTGTCTGGTGAGGAGACCGATAGTGGTTCTATGGTTCTTCTTGCTCATGTCAAGTAGGGCCTTGGTTTTCTTTGGAAGTGGTTGCTCCATCATGGCCTTTGCCTAGCGACATCCTTGGCTCTATTTCCAGGATACCCGATGTTCCTGCTCCAAGCAGTTCCTGATGATTTTCTTACCTATAGCGAAGGGGACTTTAACAATTGGCTTCACCGGGCATTCCAGTGTGCCCAGTTTTGCCAGTCTGTCAGTCTGTCGGACTCTTCGTTGCCGGGTATGCCTTAATGGCCCGGCCATATTAAGATGATTTTGTTGGCTCTCCCAATTTATTGAGCACTTGCATACAGTCCCAGACCACAGAAGATTCTGTGGTGGCTTTAGCCAGAGCGTCCAATGCTGCTCTGCTGTCAGAGCAGATGAGGATTTTTTTATTTTTACCTAAATTCGACTTTGGAGTTTAATACATTCCAATATGGCGAACGCCTCGGCTTGGAAAACCGTGGCATATTGTCCAAGGGGGATACTGATTCTGTGGTTGGTTTTGGGTCTGTAAACGCCTGCCCCTACATGGCAAATGTTAGACCAAATTTTTCAATGAAAAATATATATTTAATTAATCCAAATATTGACCCTTATTATACTCATAATCATAATAATCATAATCATATCTTGGATAGTAACCACATATATACATTATGTAAGACATGTATTACTTTGAGATACGTCAACCAAAGTAAAGTCTAAACAGATATAAATTCAATCGGACAAACTTCATGAAATATGTTATTACAATCATTAGATAATACTTATTATATTTTTAAGTACTGTGAAAAATTTACAATAGTACAATTTTACGTTGAATAATAACCACCATATTATAACAAAATCATCAAAGTAAAATCAACATAATAAGGTTATAATAATATAGTCAAGGAAAATGGTTCGAGCTATAAGAATGATAATCACATATGGCGCGTAGTTTAAACATGTTGTTGACATTGATTATGCAATGATTAAAATGTATATAAAATATATATATAAATATTTCTGCATTGGCGAGATTTTCCTTCAGACAATTTTTAAATTCTATATCATCGAGTTCTTTCGTGGTTTAAAAGTTATAGGCTGTTGAAAAATTTAGATAGATAGAGAGATAGAATTTCTTTAATGCACATTTTATACAAAACATACAAAAGGCGGATTTATAGCTTAAATTAAAATCTCTTACAGCCAACCTTCGTGGAAGTGAAAGTATTTGAGTGCTACTACAGTAAACAAAACAAAAACCAAAATGAACTTCAATTAACAAAAATGCCAATTTAAAAAAATTATAATTTAGGATTTAGAGAATATTTGAAAGGAGGAGAGGATGGGATGGGGCGTAGGATAACTAGGAATTTAGGGACATGAAATGCTTTTTCAGAGACGCTTGAAAAGTAGAAACCATTGTGGTGCGTTTCTGATATTGGACGGGAGCTGGAAACTTTGTAAAATGTGTTTTGTTTCTACTCTTTATTGTGAAATTTCACAATTGGCGGGTTTATTGTCATATGATAATATCTTAAAACCGACCCTACTATGACGTGTTTATATGTATGTGTGCGTGTAACATGTGTGGAAGTGTGTGTCTTGTTATTGCATTCGATCGACAGAATTTAAAATGCAATTCTGTTAATTTGATCGCAACGGAAAATGAAAACCCGGGAATCGAACCCGGGCCCTTACAATGTAAGATCAGGTGACCTAACCACTATGCCACCGGGCCAAAAGTGTACATTTGTAATGAAACGTACGGTGGGTTAAATAATATAGCTAAGGGACTGTTTTTTTTTATCCATTATCCCATCCCATATTATCCCATACCAAAAAATAGATTTGGGCAAAAACAAAGGTATACATAATAAATAAAAAAAAACAACTTTTTTTGCGAAGCAGATAAGATTACATTTGTGTTGATTTTATCACCCCACTAGATTTTATATCTGTTCTAGGGTGATAGTATTGACAACATAGTGACCACGCTGTCTCAAAAATTAAAAGATAAATATATAAATATGTATACAAATGTATAAAATAGTAATTAATGCTAAATGTATACATACGAAAATATTTAAATATATAAAAAGGTAAATAAATAGATGTATAAATATAAAAAAAATTACCAATAAATTAAGTAGGTTAAAATGGCTCCTTATTATGTACATTTAAAATTGTAACTCTAATTATTTAGTATTATATTATTAATTTGCTTTAAACATAATCAACTAAATGTATTTATTGTCAAGTATCTAAGTATATTATGTATATTCGGTTTTTTTCAGATACTGATGGTCACCATAGGTAGAATATGTCTGCGCGGAAGAGGAACCCGATATCGGAGGCGATCGGAGCATGCGCAGGTGCGTGTGACGTCATCCCGCTGTACGAGTTGATCTCTTCGCCGGATCCCGACCCTGGGGGAGAGTGGCGCGACAGCCTCCTGGGCTTCGACGGCGGGATTTACGGCACCGCGGAAGACGGCGGCCTGGCCTGCAGCCCCGCCGATTACCATCGGCGATGCGCCGATAGCGCGCATAATGGCGCGCGCGACGGCGATAGGGGCATTCCGCGCGGGGACGCGTCAATGGGGCGAGACGAGCCGATTATGCCGACGAACAGACGCGGCACAATGGCCGCGTTCGATGGCGATGGACTCCGAGAAAGAGCCCTTTCAGAATATGGCAGTCCGACGCTGACGCGCGACAACAAAGGGCCAGCTGCGTGTCACGCTCGAGATCCTTATTCGAAGCCTCCTCAGGTACTTAATTATTCGATTCTGTCTTGTCTCTTCCACCCATTCAAAGACAAACTGACAAAGACCGTATCGTATATCGATTTATTCTACCAGTGCCTACTCAGGTTCATCCTCATCAGGGATGCCCCATTTCACACAGCCTGACCAACCAATTGAAGAGTTGATACATTCACTCATTAGCTTTGATCGGTATGCTGCTATTGTTTTACTTTCCAGGCCCACCAACCAACAAAGAAGGAAAGTATTGTGAACGCGCAAATTTTTCTTTTTACATGGAAGTTTCCATTTTGACCCCCCCCCCCCTCAGACGATTAAGACGATTTCCAGATGGAAGTCTGCCTGCGTGCCTGTCTGTGTACATTCCTCCACGATAGCGCCCAAACTCTTAATCCGATTGAGCTGACATTTAGCATGCAGGCATTATTTGGACATGACGAGAATTGAAAAGGTTGTTTTTGAAATCGGTCAGCCAGGGTGCACTAGCAATATTTCAATCTCAAAATATTGGACTTATAAATTTGAAATTTGGTACACCTTGTTGATATAATCCTTGTTGATCTAAGGCCTTGTTGGGTCTAAAGACCATTGTGAAATTTTGGTTCGAGTATCTCATAGCTTTAGGGCAGTCATATTGGAAAAGTAAATGCCCAAATGAACGAGTAAAAAAAATCCAAGACAAAATTGCATCGGATGAAAATCTATTAGTTGTATTACTTATTTTTTACAGATTTGAGTTTTAATCTGAGATTTGAACTTCTGATCTGAGCTTTAACATTTAATTTGAGATTTGAACTACATTTAAAATTGAAATATTTTTGCATTTATTTATTTATTTATTTATTTATTGTAGCAATGCAAATATGCATACAATTTCACAATTACAATTATATAATTACGTGTACAATTATACAATTTTACAATTTATACAATTTCAGAACTTAGGTACTAGATAGGTATACATAAAAATATTTTTAATAATGAGTCATATTTGATTAAGATGTTAGCAAGAAATTGATGCGACATTATTTTTATGATTGACACAGTCGCCTAACTAGGCCTAGGCCTGTTCTAAGGCAGACTTTTAATGATGATATTAAGTGTGCACTGTCAACTTAATCTATAATTAGTACTTATTTTTAAAACTACAAATATTTACGCATATACAAATATGGATAGATACTTATATACATATATAGATAAAATATATATCCATGTATGCACACATACACATACATATATTTATACGAAAATAATAATAAAACCAAAATAAATAAAATAAAAACTAAAATAATATACCTACATATATAAATCAATTACATATTGATATGACGCTCACATACCTGCGCTGATATGACGCTCACAATTGCGGTTTTGAAAGGAGTAGAAGCAAGGTTTCAGAACACCGAACGACAAGTCTACGTGAGTTACATAAAATCTCATAATAGCAGAGTTTACAGTGTCAACTGATAAACTGCATATTCATTTTATATGAATTCCAACAAGGAAAAATACTTCTAAACCACGGGAATCAATTTGTAGTATTCTTGGTGCCAACGTTGTGTCCTAGGGAGCGTGTTTTTATTGATAAAACTCTTTAGAAGTGGTGATTTTGATCTAAGTGACCAGCCGCGCCCTAGACAGCCTCGAAATTTTGATGATGCGGAATTATAATACAATACAATCAACTACTCCAGTAGATAGGCATTCCTACACTTGGATGCGTCACAAAATTAAATGCTTAAAATGTAATTATTAAAAACATATCTATCATGATAGTTGTCATGGCTGTAATATTATATTCAATATTACCTACTTATAAATAATCAAAATATACTAATGTCATCAAATAGTAAGAGAGAATAATATATTAAAATAGAAATGCAAATTCTATGTAGAATAATCAACGTAAAATAATTTTATTGTCAATCCAGCAATATGCTTTCGTATTTTTTAAACATAAATAGATGTATACTAAATTATATGAGAATTAGAATGTCAGCTATCATAATTCCGTTATGTTTAAAATTTTACAAATTTTGCTAATTTTCAAAATGGAAAATAAACTCGGAATTTTCAAACTCCCTTATATCATAAATTGGGTTTCTTACCAACTATTTATAATTATCTTTTTAAATCGGTCCTCTCCAAGGCTTTTCATTTTCTCTGGAATCTTATTATAGAAGGACAAATTTTGGTGTATAAAACTGTATCGCACTTTGCTAAGTCGCTGTCGGTTTATGTGGAGATTGGATTTATTCCTCGTATCGTGATGATGAAAATGACTTTTCACCGGAACTTCTGCTAGGTGTCTACGAGCGTACATAATATTTTGGTAGATGTAGGAAGAAAATAGAGTCATGATTCCTGATTCCACGAACAGCGGCTTACAAGAACTTCTCGGAGAGACTCTATAAAAACTGCGTAACCGCTCTTTTCTGGAGGAGAAAAATTCTTTTTGAGTTTGGTGCCATTCCCTAAAACAGAAGGCCATACGTTATGAGGGAGTGGAAATATGCAAATTGTAAGCTCTATTGGATGAAGACTCGACGCAAAGGCAATAAGAGCTTGCAGCTCAGTTAGGAGTCACCCAAACAGCTATTTCCAAGTGTTATCACCAAATAGGAAAAAAACAAAAGCTTGGACGTTGGGTCCCACGTGTGTTGACCGAACACAACCTAGGTCAACGTATGAACAATGCCTTTCACTGCTTGCCCGGCAATAAAAAAAGATCTTGTGGCAATTTTTGACGGGTGATGAAACGTATCTTTCTTACGAGAATACCAAACGTAAAAATTCGTGTGTAGATCCCGGACAACTAAGTACATCGACGCCCAAACAAGAAATCCTCTTGAAAAAGGTTGATCTGTGTATCTGGTGAGACGTGGAGGGTGTATTTTATTAGGGACTCCTGGAAACTGGTCTGACGGTGACTCCTCAAATAAACTGAGTGAATAACATAATCAGAAAAGGTCATTTACTGGGTAAGAAAGCAGGCAAGTCATAATGATGCATGGCAATGCTCGACCTCACCATGCTCGCTCGACTCGGAAGACCCTCTTAAACTTGGGATGGGAAATTCTCCCACACGCTTGAATTCATCAGACTTAACCCCATCCGACTATTATTTGTTGCGGTCAATACTGCAGCGCGCCTTAGTGGATAAACAGTCCAAAACGCTAGACGATGTACCTACTTAAATTCGTTGATATCTTTAATGCCTCGAAGCCTGAAAGTTTCTTTCACGGCAGAATTCGTATATTACCTAAATTATGGCGCAAAATCATAGAACACAATGAAATTAATTTCCATGATTAAGAGGCCGTGTACGAAATCGATGTGGGCCGTGATACCTCTATAATCAATGGTATAATATAACTATAGGTAGGTAGGATTTTTGGAGCCAAAGAGATACGTCCACCCTTTGGAAGCGCTCGGCGGGGACTAGCTGACTTGAGGCGTGAATCGTATCATAGGCGAGTATCCTAACGCAAGAATAAGATTGTTTTAAAAGACTTCATTGCCAATTTTAATTAATGTTTTGCATTTTTTTTTGAGGAAATGGATTGATATTGAACTAAAGTTTATTACTGTTGTTTTAATTTTATGAACGAGAGTTCTAAAAGGCCAAAATCAAAAGCAATTCTTCGGCCATTTTCTAAAAAAATTGACAAAGTTAAATATTTCTTTTATCAACAATTTTATATGAAAGTAGTAAAAAGTGATTCACTTATTATATAGAGTACTTTCACAACTATACATTGTAATTTTTTCATACCGTTTAGATGTCAAAACGATTCGTAAATATGTTATATTCTAAACCTCTTACAGCAAAAAATCACAAACAGTCGCCGGTTTAAGGTCAATTAATCAACATTTTATAACATTTTTCAAAAAAGTAGCTCACTCATTAGACAATAATATAAATTATCTTTTATGTTGTGCAATAAAACTTTTAGAAATACAGTATTTTAACTTTAAATTCACGTCTGCAAAATTACGTAAATTCACGAAATGCGCCAAATTTCGTATACGGCCATTCGTTGTTCTCTATTTTTTTTTGTTGAATATTTTTTCTGAAAAATCTCTAAAAATTAAGTTATACACCAATAATAGATACGCCGACCCTGTATTATCGCTTTCCGACAATATTTTAACTTGCGCTTTCAATCAGATCAATCTCCTTCCCGAATATACAGCATGCTCAAAGTCTTTGGCTACTTGCCGGGAAAGTTGCCGGAAAAGATGACACAACCGATTTCTTTTTGTATAGCATTATTCTCCGACATGTCGTCCCAGTCCTCATTACCTGATTACCTGTGAATTCCGAATCGATTTGAGTGTTTCCAATTTAATGATTTCATCCAGCTTGAAGTACCTAGGTACAGTCTACCGTAGATTACTCTCAAGAGGATTTTGAGGACATGAAACATCAGGCGCACAGCCTTTTTTGTGACAGAGATTTTTATTTATTTATTTATTTATTTATTTATTAAGGAAAACCAACAGCCATATAAAATATTAAATAACAACTTAAATAATATACCTCATTTAAGTTAATATACCTCGACTCCTTTCTACCCGAGTTTTAGCCAAAGATACTAGAATAGACCACGCGACCAGCCTGAGAAATCGATAGAGGAATAGAAAGAGAAAGGTGCATATGATCGATATATAATCCGGCATAATATATCGATGCTGCATATGCCCCCCCTCTATCATTGTTTAGTCGCGCATGCGCGGGACACAAATAAATATATACTGAGTGCACAATTATTATTATAGGTACTCAATTAAAGTATGATAAACGCGCATGTGCTACTAGACAAGAATAGAGGAGACCCATATGCAGCTATCTCTTTCTATTCCGTTATCGCGTTCACTCACAGTCCACGTTTGTACTCCCGCGGTCTATTCTAGTTTAGCTGTGGTTTTAGCACATCAAAAAGCATTCAAATTCAGCAGCATATCAAAAAGTATTCAAATTCGTGTGATTGTTGCGTTGCAGGTCGTCGCGCGGCGCAACGCGCGCGAACGCCGACGCGTGCACGCGGTGAACGCGGCGTTTGCGCGTTTGCGGCGCGTCGTGCCGAGCACGATCGCGCAGCACGCGCGCACCGGCCGCCGAGTGAGCAAACTCAACACCCTGAAACGCGCCCTCGACTACATTGGCCACCTCAGAAAGACTTTAGAACACGGTATTTTAAATCGCATTTTAGTACGATACCGAGCGTAATACTAAATTTAATCAGAATAAATTCTTACAGTACGATAAAATGAGACCAATCAGTTCAAATAATTCACGTAGTTTTGAAAAATCGGTATAGCTAGTCCTCTAACGTGTCATGTAAATAAGGTGTGCTCAATGTATCCTATAAATTTCTTGTTTAAATAGGTCCAGTGCAGTGTTGTCACTTACGACGGGCGAACCCGTCATCCCAGGAAGGTATAACGATATTGATCGTTTTCCAGCCTGGGATGAACGTAGAAACTTACGAACGGAAACAGTCCACCGTCTAGCTATGCCAACTAGCCCGCACGAGTCCAACGTCTTACCGCGATGCACTGGGAAGTCAAATCAAATCAAATGACGTTTATTGCCTTCAATACTTTTACATAGCTGTTTAGAAGCAATACTTTGGATAGCCGCGTAATGATTAAAATAACTAATAATCGACACTAAATGTTTCTTAAGAGTCTCGTCACTTAATTAATAATATTCGTATTAGATATGTACTTAAAACCACAGTATACCAGACAGTAGCTTCTCTTAGAACACAATTAAAATCGAAGCAAGTGACGTCGGGAATCTTAAGGGCTACCACAAATCGTAATATGATTACTCGTCTTCTCCTTTAACCCTTCAGGCCTCGGCCCCTCAGCCGATTGACAAGTTGATGTCCCAAAAATTTTAGTAAAAATTAGTAAAAAAATTGAATTATGACACTGTCTCACCAAAACATTAATTACTGCCAAACCACTACCCATAATTAAAACAAAACATATTAACATAATGAAACATAATAAAATAAAACAAATTAAATTAAAATAAAATTAAAACGGTGCCGTCACGCTGAATCGTGTTTTGGCCGATATCGGCCAATCGGGGCTCTAGGGGTTAAGCATCGTCCGGCCACATTTACGGTGCCCCGGCGACGCAGATGCTATTATTTGTTCTGAGAATACCATACGGCGTCGACTCGTAAATATCCACAAAAAGTAATAGTAAGAGCGGACACAAACTGCGCCCACAGCGCGTCACAGCCCACAGCGCCGTAACTATGGGCCTAAGGACGCGACATGACTTACCCCTGGCCCCACTACCGTCGCACCCTCATCCCGCATTGCCTTGTAGCTCTTGAGTGAACTTACTGGGTATTATTATACTGTGTTAAAACAACAGTTTGTGTTGTCATGAAATTGATTGGTCATGAAATATAACATTATATGATCCAAAATATATTGATACAAAATACATAAATATTTATGTCATACAAAATACAATTGATTATTGGAGGTAATTTAAAATAGACATAAAATTATAATAAGTAAATACATAGTCTTAACATAAATACTGTTACAACATTAAACGCTTTAATTGCGCCGCGAGTATTAGTTGAATTGCTTATTTGACTTATGTTTGTTGACAGTCGGTCTTTGTGCAATTATGCACAATTAGTAAAATTAGTATTAGTTGTAACTTCGTGATGGAGTAGAGCGACAAAGAAAATCGTGTCGCAGTTATTGCGCTTAATCGGTATGCAAAGTCGAGAAAAGAAAGATCTTCCGAGTGCCCCAGCCGCTCGGCATCAACCGTATGGTTGTGTATCGGTGCATCAAATTATTCGAGGATACTGGTGACATTCAAGACCGCAAGCGGTCCGGCCTCGAACTATTCGTACGCCAAAGGCCATCGAAGCCGTGAAGCATCGGATTTTGAGAATTCCACTCCGAAAATAGAGGATTATGGCGAGAGAAATGAATATGAATTCGATGTCCTTGAGCTGCATCATCAAAAAAGACTTGGGTCTTGGGGCCTACAAACGCCGCACAGGACAATTGCTTACGGCCGCCCTGAAGGAAAATAGAGTGAAGAAATGCAAGTGGCTGTTAGTCCAGTAGGTGGAAGGTACAAACTTAAATCCTGTTCACTGATGAAAAAAATTTCACGGTGCAGGAGAAGTTCAACAGGCAGATTGATAGGGTGTACGCATACTCGTCTAAAGAGGCCTCCCAGGTCATTCTACGGGTCAAGAAAGGTCACCATCCGGCTTCAGGGATGGTTTAGTGGGGGTGTTGCCTATAAAGGCACCACATGGCTTCATTTCTGCGAAAAAGGCGTGAAAACCTCAGCTAGAGTTTATCAACGGACAATCTTGAATCATGTTGTGAAGCCTCTTAACCAAACCGTGTTTCAAAACCAGCATTTGATATTCCAACAAGATTCGGCGCCGGCACACAAGGCCATAACCACTCAACGCTGGCTGTAGCGCCATGTAATAGCGTTTTTGTCACCAGATGATTGGCCTGCTGGCAGTCCCGATCTGAGCCCGCATGATTATAAGCTATGGGTGGTTTTGGAGGATAGAGTGTGCCACAGAAGATACAGCAACATCGAAGCCCTCAAGTCTGCTCTGGTCGAAGCGGTGAGCAGCTTCCCTCTATATGAGCTGCGTAATTCGATCGACGACTGGCGAGGAGCCTCAAGGCCTGCATTAAGGCCAAACGCGACCATTTCGAAAGATATATACTTTTTTTTAAAACTTCGTTAATATACCGATGAACAATAAAACATTGGAAAAGAAATGTCACGCCGTTAAGTTTTAATTTCCAAAAAATCGTGTAACAGTATTTATGATAGGACTATGTAGAATGGTAAAAATATCAAGTTATATAAATAAAATCGACATAGAAATTGTAAGCAATCTAGTTATAATTCGTTAATAGTATACAATTCTTTCTCAATAAGGTAAACTTCTAATTTCGATTTAAACTGGGTTATTTTTCTTTGTCTACATATAATTTCAATATTTTTGGTCAGTTTATTGTAACACACTATTCCAACGTAATATGAATCCCTTTTGAATAATCGAAAGACGGGTATAGTAGAATTAAATTGTACCTACCTCTGCTAAAATAAGACTGATTTCCTTTTGGGTCTTCAACTTTCCTATATTTTTTAATATTGCCTTTATGCATTCAGAGATATAGTGATTGTAGAGCGAGTATACTCATTTCTGAAGTGACCACTGCATGATTTACTACGGTTAAGATTAATCAAATTTCTTATGGCGCGTTTTTGGAGAGAGAAAATATGTTGCCTTAAATGCGGTACACTACAACCAGAAGGAAATCCCGTAACGAAGAATTGACCCGAAATATTCAAAGTATATTGTTTCGCTATGTTTAACGCTGATCAACTCCGTATTTGCTTTGGTAAGGAACATGCGCTGGAAAGCCTGTCGCCAATTCCTCTCCACGAGCATATCATCTTAGGCTTTCATCTCAAACTAAACCAAGAAATTTATGGCCATAAATATTGGCTACTGTGTTTGTGCCGATAGTTAAAATGCCACATTTCCCCCCTGTCACAATGTCATAACCGGCTCAGTGCGTCTTAGGCACAGACTGATCAAGGTATGCCTAAAAATAGATTAATTAATAATACCCTCGGTACTGTACCTACCTCCCTACCTACGTATGTATCAATGCAACAAATACCTCACCATTTTTTCTATTGCTGTTTCAGGATTCTAACAAGATGACAGCATAAACCGTCTAGTCAGGATACGAGTCATTGCAAAAAATAATATGTTCCTATGCCAATTATATTATTTTAGTTTTTTTAAAAATGATGTATGGTCATGATAGATAATCTTAATAATTTATTGCTAATAAAGAAATATTTTTGTACATATAATAACATTTCGTCGCCAAAGAAGCAGATGCAGTTATATTTAAAAACAATTATCATCATCATTAGCGCTACAACTCATTCTGAGTCTTTCTAAGGAATATCAGAACATTGACATCATTATACAGGTAATACATACAGTTGTTTCTTTGATGGTATTCTTCACGCGTCATCCTCCTGCGGCACCGAAGGTTCTGCGGAGTATTTTGCATTTAAAGATATGCATTTTCATCCGCTATGGTGTAAGTCCAAGTGTCTGAGGCGTAGGTTAAGATTGGTCTGTTGAGAGTTTTATAGAATGTCTTGGCTGCCTATCACGTAACACCTATTTTCGGCCTTTAAATTTACAGTTACTAAGTAAGTAAGTATTTTTATTTCGAAAAACCCTCTCCGGGCTTAGAATTTAAAAATTAATTTTTTAACAACTATTCTACATTATATTATTTTATTTTATTTAAAAAAAAACAGTACAAAATATATATTAAAATCAATGGACAATAGAATCATAAAAAAAGTCAATAGAATTCCTTAAAAAAGAAAATCGCAATTAACTTAATGATAAAATAAAAAGAGAATAATAAATCAACGATGAAAGTCCCCAAAATATTCAAAATGATAATAATATTAAAATTCTAAGTAATAAAAAAGGGACGTTAAAATAAACCAATAATAAAATCTAGAAACAACAAAAAAACATTTAAAAAGCTATTAATTAATTAGTCATCCTTATAGTGTTCAAATAAGGTTGTATAAATACATCATAATTCTAATTATACAGGATACAAATCAATCTAAGTGCAATTTAATAGAGATAAGAAAAGAAAAAAAGAAAATACAAGACTAGAAGATGACCGCACAGTGTGGTTGAATTAAAATTGGAGTTAAAACTCACTTAAATTATTGGGTCTTTACCTATGTAATTGCTGTTTTTACACACTGGCCACTTTGAACTTGGATAAGTTGGGTTTGACTTGGATTTTCAACTTCATTTAAATTTTGATTCATGGCCATGTTATTCTTTTTTGAGAATCTGCTGTTTATTTGTCTTTCAGTAGTTTGTTTTTGCTCAAATATATTCGTTTGTGCAACCATGGTAAAGTTGAAAATTTGCATTATTTTCAAATATGAGATCATGTGTCAGTGTTTTCTATTACAGCTTCTTGCAGTCTGGCTATACAGTTACCGTAAATGTGTACTGTTAAGAGCTGTAAACAATTATGGAGTAGCTCGCGATTAAATAACCGACACTGGTCAATCGCTCATCGCCACTGCTTCTACAAAACAACGTATAACCACAGATTTCACTGCAAACAGTCGCAAAGTTGCAGGAGTTGCGGTTGGAGACTCTTGGCCACCCATTGTACTTCCCATATGGAGTATAGTCCAATAGAGTTCCTTTTTTTTAGAATTTAGATAACTTTTTACAAAGGGATAAAACCTTCAATGTATTCATTGATTTCTGTCCACGAGAGTTTTACAGCAGTGGAATTAAGCAACTCCCATTAAAATATGCATACATAATAGGAGTATATATTTTTCACACAAAATTTTTGATCCTAAACTTCCTTTATAGAACAGCACCTTCATAGGTAAGGACCCAATATATAAACTAACACTGGTTGCGCGCAAAGTATCTTTTGCATCCGCATTTGATTAGTGTATGTGGATGTTCGCATTCACTGACAGATGTTGATTCCGAAGAAGAATAAGAACGACTTGAACGCTGCCAGTACTGCGTTTGCTCGAAAATGTCTACCCCCCGCTAGTTTTTATTATTATCCGCCGCGCTGCCAGAACGACAGCATATATATTTTTCACAAGTTTTTGCATACTCTCGGAACTCTGTACCGCTTTTATTTATCGCCTTCTTGAACCGCTCCGCAAAATCAGAATAAAATCCGCGAATAAACTAATCCGCGTCGAGTGGGTCGTGTGTGAGACATTTTCGAAGATACTTGTATGAGAAATCTACCAGCAGGCACCTTGAGGGTCCGAAGCAGTGCTGAGACTTCCAGATAGGCGAGGATCATATTCACAGGTCAGTCGGTGCTTTACAGACATACATCTGATTACGTGTTGATGTTTGAGGGATTTGCGCGCATCGATTTCGTCTCATTTTGTAAAGTACCCACATAGTAGCATCTATTAATTTATTTTAGTATAATTTATTCACGGTTATGATCCCGCCGTTGTTCAACTATTTACACGTTGAACAACCAGACACTTTTTCACTGTTGTTGCTACAGCTGGTAAATAATGAGCCGAGGTATGCGAATTTCTTAACAGATTGAAAGGTTTAAGGATTAACGACAAGAGGTGGATCCGGGGATTTTTAAAAATGACAAAAGTTTCTATGACATAGTAAAGAAATGATATTAGACGAGTACCTACTATACTATAAGCAGTACTTAATGAAGTATTGCGCATGACACAATCCTCTCAGTGGGTGACCGCCGAGCAGCTGAGTACTGAGTAACGACGGACGGCTCCACAATCGTTCACATTGTAATTATAAACGCCTCTTCTCTTTCGCCACGTGCCGGTGTTAAAACGCCAGGGTTTCGCAACAATCATATTTTTAAAAATGTATTCATACTTTCGAACATCCTCGCGATCCAATTACTTTTGGCGAGAGAAACGCGAGAATCGTTACTTTCGTTACTTTTGACATTATGCCACTCTTGCTGTCGTTATCGAAATGTAACAAAATGTAACGAGTGCTCTGTCGCTTTTTTCTCAATACTCTCTAATCCTAGACTTTAGAAATTCGACTGATCAAGAAAGATGCGTTCGGCTCCCATTCAGGAAAGTATCGTCATCAGGGAAAGTAACGTGAAAGCGCATTTTTTTTCGATATGAGGAGGAACCCCTCCCGAGACGATTAGGACCATTTTTAGACTGAAGTCTGTCTGCGAATCTGTGTGTGTGTACTCCTTGACGATAGCGCCCTAACGATTCATCCGATTGAGCTGAAAAAGGGCATGCAGGCATTTTTTTTTACCCACAAGGCATATGCCTTTTTGTGGAACCCGCCTTGTTGCCTATTGGCACCATCTTCTAGGTGGGCATTTGTAGCATCACGCAGTCAAACACTCAGGCGGTCACCCATCCCAGTATTGACCGCGCCCGCCGCTGCTTAACTTCGGTAACAACGAGGAGAACCGGTGACAACCAGGCTACGGACGCTACAATTATTATTATTATTCGGTCATGGCAAGAGTTAAAAAGATTGTAGTTGAAATTTAAATTTGAAACTTATTCAATCAATGCGAAAGATGAATCTGATGCAGTTTAGTGAGTTTGTTATTATCAGCATTGATTATAAATACACTATGATCGATGAAATCATGCTCGGATTTACTTAAAAACAGCCGTAAGTCAAATATAGCTGATTTCTCTGTTTAGTTAGCGACGTTGCTACAGCACTAAATCCACGTTCAGACAAATACGAAGATAAGAATGCTTTCAGAAATCGTTGAATAATCGATTATAATCCAGGGTAAAGTCGCGCGATTGGATTCTTCAGTGAAAATTCTCGGTAGCCATTTTTGAATGTCAGTTTCTCATTTGTTGTCGGTTCTATAAGTTGTTTTTTTTTAACTGGGATAATCCTGTTGTAACCTTTAAAAAATCCAGTCTACTATGCCCATAATTTTAATGTCCTAAAAGTGCATAATAGTCCTAAGAAAGCCGAAATAAATAAAACAAGAACAAGGGTAGGAATAAGGAACTAAATTAATGATGTAGTTATAGTAGGTATTTCACTTTATACAAGTACGGGGGATTCTATGGTTTCTGTGGCACCGCGATTTGACGACGGATTCTTATGGAATCTATAATAATCCGTCGTCTAGTCGCGACGACGCGGAAACCGTAGAGCTGTCGAAAAGCGTATCAGGAAAACATAACTTCTCGCCATCTTTTAATCTGCCTTCGCCCACAACACCACCTAATTTTCTCCAAGCTTTCTACCGCCCCCTGAAAGCCTCCAGCGTCCACAAGGGGGCGTAAACGCCCACTTTGAGAAATACTGTTATAAAGCGAGCGAGGGAGCCCTATTGGCTTACCAGTGCCCTCGCTGTTTGAGGTTGGGCCGTGGCCGAACTGGATCAGTACATTTTCTCCATTCCTCAAGTCTTTGCGTCTCATTTAAGGGTGGCTAGACGACAAGTAATACACTGAAATGGCGGGATCGCCCGCAGGGCTTGACAAACTACAACAGGAGATCTGCGCATTTATATCCCTTTAATCGTTCTCCATTTCTCGGCCGATGTTTTCAATATTCACACTCACAACCAAATCGGTTGCATTATTCATGGGCCGCCATGTTACATAATGTAGAATAATCATTGATTACATGGATTATCAGATTGCTCAATGCCATACTATGTTTTGGCAGCTAGGTTTTTCTATGACACTCATAGTTCGATACACTCATAGAAAGCACTCATAGTTTCAAAAATTGATTAATCTTCTTAATGTTCAGTAGCCCAACAGATGGCGTCCGAAACGTGCCTATACGGTATCCCATCTTAAAATAAAATAATAACATACAAGCGGATTTTGAAATCAACAGTTACTATTCTAATATTATTTAGATAAATTTGTAAATTTTAAATTGGTCTACAGGTTTCAATACATAATAATAAGGCGCTTTATCGTTTAAATAGACTAATAGATGGCATTCTAATCCCGCGTATTATTTCTGAGATGTAATCAGCCTATATAAAAATGCGATAGATGGTTCTAAAAAGTTTATGTTACTATTGTTATCATTAGTTAAATAATGGCTTCTTATAATTTATTTATTTATTTATTAAAGAAAAGCACATTTTTATGGCAGTACATTGTAAGTTTAACATTATAGGCTTAAATGTAAATAATAGCAAAATAGAAAGCACCGCAGACCAATTTTTTTGAAATCAACGCCGCCTAACTAGGCCTAGGCCCGTACTAAGGCAAGCGTACCAAGTAGAGTGGTTTGTGCATACTTTAGAATATTTAATTAAAAAAATATGGTAGGTATCAAATAATATTAAAAATTAACTAATAATAATAAACATTGTAATTTGAGTGTAGTGTGATGTAACTGTAGTGTAGTGTAGTGTGATGTAAATGTAGCTGTAGAGTGCTGGAAAAAAACATTCAGTAAATGGTGAAATAATTAAACTGAATAATAATAATATAATGTCGTAATAAATGCAATAAAATATAAAAATATTATTAATGAATCGAAATAAAGGAAAAAATGATATCTCAATAAATATTTAAAGTTAAAAAGATAATCAATCAGTCCTTTATGAAAAACCATTAATTATCAATGTTGTTATAGATGTCCAAATAAAATTATATAAGTCTCACCGGATAATGCTATCAGCGCCACTTCCATGTCCCTTGAGAAGTTGCCAAAACGTACTATGGAATTGAGCAATATAATACTTGATATATTCAATGATAATATCCTAGTCCATTGCTAGGTACGTATATATTTTTCCTGGACTTAGTTTAATCCCAATGTAATCATTAGGAGATATTTTAATGATAAAATCACAATAAATATTCTTATATTATAGAAATCACAATGTTCTGAATCCCTAACCCAGAAATGGTGAAACTCAAGAGCAGATCGGCTGTTTAGTTGCGTTATAATAATAATTAAGTATAATCGCGTAGGTGTCGATTGTAAGCTGGCAGACAATTACAACGAAACTGCCTCGTAAGCATTGCATTGCTAAGCACAGTCTACGTATGTTTTTCATACGGCTTGCTTCACAGCCTCCATTCAGCATTCAGGAACACTTAAAAAAAATGTCTAAAAGATAAATGTTGTGATATTGTAAATTAATTGTTAACCGAAAGCGGAAATCTAACATGATCATGCCTTCGTTAAATATTTATTTTATTTATGTAAGCTCTTTTATATTTTTTATGGTTTAACAAATCGAAGAAATTAACATGACGTATCTTTTATTATTTCTTGGTGTTTTTAAATAATATTTTTTTCATCTTGGATTGCTTGTAAATGTTACTTTGTTTATTTATTAGAATCTCAATATAGTTTTGATTAAATTTGATAGAATATTTTTGTGTGGTTGCTGTAAGGTAATCTCAAATATACCAGATCAAATTATTAATACCATAAATGAAAATAATAATTGTTGTTTAATTACTCTACTACTCTATACGCCTTAATTAAGGACATAGAGCAAGGAAAAAAATAATAGGTAATAAGCGCAGAGATAATAAGCATGTATTTGAAATTGTACGCACAGTGGGCAACTGTATCGAAATTAAGGCTTACGACCGTAAGACTGTCTGTGACCGTGACGCCTTATCGCTAAATAGGAACAATCTACGCATACTGGTGAGGGGGCACTGTGGCCTGAACAAACACATGTACAACCTCTAGCCCCGGGACACAAAAATGTGCAGGTTCTGCCAAGGGGCAGAGGAAACTCCCCTGCACCTCATGTACGAGTGTGGCCCGCTAATGCGTAAAAGATACATTCATTTGGGTGGCCATTACCTCCAACCTGAGGAGGTAAAACAATCTGGCGCCATAAGCCTGTTGCGGTTCTTAAATGACACAAGGCTTAGCGCAGAACTATAGTAGGTGGCGAACACAATAGATCAGCAATGGTCGCAGTGTTACAAGGCTCATAAAGACCGTAGAAAAGCCCCAAACAACAAATAAAAAATGAAAAAAGTATCTAACTATTTTGTATCATGTTTCATATTTTTTCCTAATATGCAGTTATACAATAAAGATCGGTCTATATATCTGTCTATTCTGAGCTAGTAGAGTGTCTGACCAAAAACATGAATGTACATAAATAAGTATAACGGTATTAGCTCATTAGCTCCTAGCCTATGAAATTGCTGTTCTACAGAGGAAATTTAGGAAAAAATATCGTACACTCTACAGAGGAAATATAATAAATATATCCTCATACATATGTGTGCGATGTTGCGATTCAATCAATGCAACGATGGTGTCCTGTGATTTATTGCTAACCACAATGCAGTTTCTGTTCTTCTGCATCTTCTTTAATGGCAACCACCATGTGAAAGTGAGTAATTGCGTGGTTGACTTTAGGCGATGCGATCGTCAACCGCGAGGCTTAACGAGCTCCATTGAGGTTGCGACCTCTCGGCTGCCGGCCAATCGCGGCGGTCGGAAAAAACGCGTCAAACGCGTGGGCGAACCGCTCGCTCCGCACGAGGAAGACGTCCACAATCAAATTCCACGACGCACGCGTATGACGCAAGCGACATTATTAACATACCCGGTTCCACTCTCCTCTATGTCCGTCCGTCCGCATCGGATGGCCACCTTCCGTTCTGGCCCCATGGCTAGGTTCCTAATGGTTGCGTGCAGCTTAGGTGGTGTTAGCCGAACTCTATGTCATCAAGCTTGCCTATCTGGTGCGAGCCCGGGTAGGACTCTGGCCTGCGGGTAATCAACCTTCGGGCGCTCCTGGACGATTTGCGCACCGTGCGGCGTCAGCCAATCGACTGTCCATTCCGACTGATAGCCGGGGGACTCTGGAAACGTCTTTATTTCCTATAGAGCGGGGGTAGTTACGGCAACTGCTCTTGAAACGACCAATCGGCTATCCGATACCGGGTGGAGAGAAGGGCATCTTGAGGTGTCGACTACAACGGGCGAGCCCGTCACCACAGGAAGTTTTAACGATTAGTCGTTCTATCGACCTGCAGTGAGCGTAGAAGGCTTTGGACAAAAACAATCCGACGTCTAGCTACGCCACAACCCGTAAGAGTCCAACGCCTTACCGCGAGATAGCCAGGAATAAACCCGGCGGCTCGAGACACTCGCGCCCTTACTTCCAATTGTGACCAGATTTATCCGGTCTCTCGATTGGTTCTGAGTTCGAGGTCGCTTGCGCGGTCCTCTCCCTTACGAAGTAGTGAAACGGTGTATACCGAATCTATCTCGGACCAAGGCGTCCTTTGCCCGGCTCTGAACCGGGATCGAATGGCCAATGGTCATTTTAAGAGCAGTCGCCGTAAGGTACGCAACCACCCCCGCTCTATAGGAAACAATACAGCTTCCAGACTCCCCCGACTGTTAGTCGGAGTCTATTTGTGTCCGTCTCTTTACCGCCCCGAGGGGCGTTTCGTTCTTTGCAGGATCCAGGGATTCCTCCCCCCCGTGGCTGCTCCGAGACCTGCCCACGGACAGCGCGCCTTCACGTTCATTGTTCTGGAGCGTCCTCTACCCCGCTTACCGGCTCCTAAATTTATGATATTGTTATTTCTTTTCTCGTTATATTATGTGTAATATTTTGTAAAATTTTAATTTTTTTTGTAAATAAGTTTTATTTTTGAATAAATGGGTTCTCGGGGCGGTACGGGGGGGGTGGTTTACCCTATTTCACCCCCTGCGCGTTTTACCCTTCTGGTACGCGCAGGGTTGTCGTAGCACGACATCCCGGGCAGACAAGACGACCCTCGTCGTTATAACTGCCCGGGCGGTGGGCGGGGTTTGCTGCCCTCACCTATCGCCTTGAAACTCTTAACTGTTAGTCGGAGTGCGTCACCAAAACCCCGACTATGGGCTGTCCACAGGGGTAAGTGTTGGGTCTAGCCTTTGGAACATTCTCTTTGATGATTTCCTCGGTCTACCTTACCCGGAGGGGTGCACCGTCAGCGCTTATGCAGACGACGCTCTCCTCCTGGTGGGCGGCAGGAGTCGCGCAGAGGTCGAAAGAAGGGTGGCTGACTCGCTGGACCTGATCCTCGGATGGGGTCAGCGAAACAGACTCACCTTCTCTCCGACGAAAACTCAGGCGCTTCTCCTGAAGGGACATCTTAAGCGGAACCCTGTCATCAGGATGAACGGTCGCCTGGTATCCTTCCCGGCCACCGTTCGATACCTGGGGGTGACGCTTACGGCTTCCCTTTCCTTTCTTTCGCACGCAAAGATTACAGCCGAAAAATCCCGGGATCTATTCTTTGCGCTCCGCGGAGTGAGTCGGGCCGACTGGGGAATTCGTTTCCCGGCGGTCATGACTATCTATAAGGGCGTCTTCGTCCCGCGTGCGACTTATGCCGCACGCGCTCGGACGGAGTCTGCTGTTCCTGAGGCGACGCGTATCGCGCTGCTGCGCGGACAGCGCATCCCTCTCGT
Organism: Micropterix aruncella; assembly: GCA_944548615.1. NCBI lineage: Eukaryota > Metazoa > Arthropoda > Insecta > Lepidoptera > Micropterigidae > Micropterix > Micropterix aruncella. The sequence continues at coordinate 1,171,652 of OX155950.1, forward strand.
GGCCCTGACCGGGGGTACAGAACGACGTCCACTCTTGCGTTACCCGTCATCGCTGGCGTTCTGCCGATTGACCTGGGGATTCTGGAGCGTGCAGCGTTGTCGCGGTACCGCCGGGGCGAGCCGGTAGTCCTTCATGGCCTATCGATCGACACGGTGGCGCACCGAGCTGGGGAGTTTGCCCGCCTGATTCGGGTGGAGTCCTTGCGTGTCTGGCAGGCTAGATGGGATGGGATGGGGGTACGGGCCGCCTCACCCATTGCTTTTTCCCGTCCGTTGCAGTGCGGATGGCAAATTCGTTTCTGCGGTTCGACCACCATACCACGCAGCTGGTTGGGGGCCACGGAGAGTTCAGAGCCAAACTATTTGACTTTGGACTTGCCGATGACCCCCGGTGCGCCTATGGGTATGGTCGCCAAACTGCGGAACACGTAATTTGGTCTTGCCCAATTCTAGCGGCTGCACGGGAGAAATTGATGGATGCAGTGGGCGCGTGCGTTGGGCGTTCTCCGATTTGGTACCCGGATTTGGTCAGTTGTAGGAGCTGCTTCCAGTCGTTTGACGAGTTTGTGGAGCACTGGGTGGCTTCTTGGGAAAGCATGAGGCTTCGGGATACCCCCCAGGGGGTACCCTCTTCCTTGGTGGCGTGATTCGGCGTCTACTTCCAGCCCGAAGTGCCCGTCTTTGTGTCCGTCTCTTTCCGCCCCGAGGGGCGTTTCGTTCTTTGCAGGATCCAGGGATTCCTCCCCCCCGTGGCTGCTCCGAGACCTGCGCACGGACAGTGCGCCTTCACCTTCATTGTTCTAGAGCGTCCTCTACCCCGCTTACCGGCTCCTAAATTTACGCTATTGTTGTTTTTTTTCGGTAAATTTTGTAATATTTTTGTAAATTTTGATTTTTTTTGTAAATACCTTTTATTTTTCGAATAAATGGGTTCTCGGGGCGGTACGGGGGGGGGGTGGTTTACCCTATTTCACCCCCTGCGCGTTTTACCCTTCTGGTACGCGCAGGGTTGTCGTAGCACGACATCCCGGGCAGACAAGACGACCCTCGTCGTTAAAACTGCCCGGGCGGTGGGCGGGGTTTGCTGCCCTTACCTATCGCCTTGAAACTCTTAACTGTTGGTCGGAGTGCACAATCGATTGGCTTGCGCCGCACGGTGCGCAGACCGTCCAGGAGCGCCAGAGGTTTGATTCCCGGGGGAAACTGGTTTCGCCCCCCAGAGTCCTACCCAGGTTCGCACCCCGTGCGTGGAGGCCGTCGGATGGGTGTTGACCCGTGAGTATGACCGACCCTGAACACATGGGTCATCGTGGCCAACCCATCATGGGCCCGTTAGCTCCCAAAAGAGCAGGGCAAAGGATTCCGTGGTATGCGATAGATTCGGTAGACACCGAATCACCGGACAGCGCAAGCGACCTCGAACCCGTAACCAGTCGGGAGGCCGGTGAAATCTGGCCGAAACTGGTAGCCAAGGGGCGAGGTGGCCCCACTGGGTTACCTTCCTAGTGCCTTGACGTGAGGCGTTGGGTGACGGGTTCGTGGTTTTTGCAGAACGATAGATTTGTATCGTCCACGAAGTCTTCCCATTTCACGGGAGATCATGAACGATAGTGACGGGTTCGCCGTTATAGTCGACAAACCACAAAATGCCTCGTAGAGGGACTTAATCTGTCAGGGTCACTGTGAGCTTCTGCCACGTCTGTATTCCTGCAGTCGGAGGCGGTTGAGATCAGATGATCGCAGATTTGGGGGAATACCACGGGCGGAACTGGACTGTTTTTATACCGGGCTGTGTCAACCACGCTTACGCAATCCGACCAGGGGGGTCTGAATATGTATGTTTCCTATGACAGCGGGGTAGTTGATAACCTAACGTCATCTATCCTTGAAACGTAAAGAGCGCCTCGGTCCGCCATATATTCAAACGGATTAACCGCTTACGTCAGGTAGAGACCGCGAAAGCGACCTCGAATCCGTGTCTAGACCGGAGGACGGAGAAATCCGGCAAAATCTGGTAGTAAGGGCATGAGGCTAGATCGCTAGGTTTACTTCCCAGTGCATGGCGGTGAAGCGTTAGACTCTCACTGGCCTATTGGCGTAGTTAGACATTGGACGGTGTCGTCCCTAAGTCTCTACGTTCACCCCACGGTTGAAAGAATAATTATATATCGTTATACCTTCCTAGGGTGGCGGGTTCGCCCGTAGCAGTTGAACTCCTAATGGACCTCATGGCAATGACTAATCGGGGAAGGGGGTGAAGGTTCCCCCACTCTTCCTTTCACACAAACAATCACTCTGCCTTTTGGGTTAATACAAATTCTAAATGACCAGGTTTGCTAATTTTGGTCAGACGACCGTATTTTCTGATCAATAAAACACCAAGATATTTATCAATTTAACTCGCTCTACTTCTGGACAGTTACAAATGTTTATTTCTTTATTACATTAAATACTCTGATAGCCATGCTGTTTGATGTCTGACCAATCGCTGTTTAAACAAAATTTACCATTTTAGTTCTTTTAGCGCTTAGTGAAAGAAGATTGTGGTTTTGCCAGTCCTGAGCAACATTTAATCTACTCTCAGGTTTTTTCTGCAACGTTTTGTCACTGAAGAACAGGATTATATTATGTTACAAAGATCTGATGTTACAAGTAAATACAGACTACGAAAAGCAATAGGTCAAGAACACTACCCTGAGGCTCACCATAAGATTTAGGAAACTTTTCGCAAAGATTTTTAATTATCTGTTATGATTTATTAGCACTAATTACAATTTTGTGAAGGAATTGTATGGGACCCTGTATCAAAAGAATTAGTGAGATCAAGAAAAATAGCAATGCATTTCTAGCCAATATAGAAGGTATTGGTTATCAAAATCATTGTCTCCAGAATAGCATTTCTAGTTCCCCAATCACGCATGAAGCCAAATTGAGATAACAAACAAATAGAAGGAGGCATCTACGTCACATTTGAAAAAAAAATAACAGGGTGGACTCTTATTGCAGTACTTCAGTATGGTCGACTACGTAGAAAGTACATTTTCTCTCATAGTTTTGAATTCATAGTAAAAGTAGAAGGAAATTTCACAAATTATTAGACTGTGTAAATTATCTTTGAACTGTTAGGATTCAAATATAAGCATCAACATTGTGACACACAACTTTAATATTGTACATACAACTTTAATTCAATAACAGCCACCCATGATAATACGAGTGTAGCTTACTTTTTACACAAATACCATTTGGAATTGTGTATATTTATTTTTAGCTTTACTTGAAAAATTAATTTCTAACGACGTTTTTGACGATGACGATGACGATGACGTTATTGACGAACTCCGTAAAAACAACCGTAAAAGCTGCATCATCTTGCACCATGACTAACGTGACTATTTATTTTTTTCGTCAAAGCGGGACGCGTGCAGAATTTTGTAGAAAAAAAACTTATTGATCTTTTACTACTTTTTATTAAAAAATGAAAAACATGATAACAGTATTACTAATAATAAGTAGATATCTACGCAGTTGTTTTATATTTGTCGGAGTACCTAGCAAATTTGTTTCAAAATATCGGGTCTTGTTGACGTGACAACGTCTTATAAATCGATGGAGTCTGCTGCACGCACGAAAAAACATGACTCATGCGGCGTTACCTCGCTCTGAGGCATTCCATTTATTATATTTATTATTCAATATAAATGCTGCCATCTACCGGTTGCGACAAGAATTATTTACTAACCTCAGTCTAAAATAGTACGAATGAAAATCACTAGATTGATTTAAATTATTGACATAATTTTATATGTATTCTTGATATACGGAATGTTATTACTGAACGGACAATTTTCTTGTGGGTACAACGAAGTGCAACAAAGTAAGCAACTTTTATTAAAAAAAAAAAAAAGTATAAAAAGCTATCATTTCGATGCGCTATCTAGCGGTTGGTAAAATGTCGCTGATATTGTTTATTTACGACGTATTACCTACCGCTAGATGGCGCAGCGTGCTCAAACGCTTCTCAAACCGTTATTTAACAGTTTGAGATTTAAAACTTTCAAATTAAAAAAAACAAACATTTTTTTAAAATAAAAGTTGTTTACTTCGTTGCACTTCGTTGTACCCACAAGAAAATTGTCCGTTCAGTAATAACATTCCGTATATCAAAAATACATATAAAATTATGCCAAGAATTTAAGTCAATCTAGTGATTTTCATTCGTACTATTTTAGACTGAGGTTAGTAAATAATTCTTGTCGCAACCGGTAGATGGCAGCATTTATATTGAATAATAAATATAATAAATGGAACGCCTCAGACCGAGGTAACGCCGCATGAGTCATGTTTTTTCGTGCGTGCAGCGCCGGCTCCTTCGAATTATAAGACGTTGTCACGTCAAAAAAACAATAAACTTTAAACAATAAACAATTATACAATTATACTGCTATACAATAATACATTTACATGTTGTAGTCAAATCGGTGAGTATAAAAGCATATATTTTTGGGTGTTTGTAATAAACAATATCAGAATCTTAAATGAAACTGCTTCAAATGCAACCATTCCATCAGTATTTTCTTATGACGTTGTCACGTTCAACTATCGTCAGTAAACCGACTTTACAGACAACCGTTTTTTTTTAAGTAAGAATGGAGCTGATTACATGATTTATTAATGTTAGTCTTGTTAATCAAAATGGCTTCCAAAACTGCGACACTTAACTGTGGTTGTTCGTATGTCCATATTGTATTAATTAGAGAAAAACTCTTTCGACAGGTGCGTTTCTTCCAGGCCGACATAAAACGTACTCAATAATTATACGAAAGTTAGTACAGTTGAGATTGTTATCACGGAAGTGTTTGAACAACTCCACCAACGGTCTTCAGCAGCAATATCGTCAGAATTCCAGCGTGTGATTTTGTCATCTTTTGGGCTTAAATTATCTTTTGGTGTGTTTGCGAAAGCGGGACATTTTTGCTCTCGCTGGGGACAGCGGGACAGACAGCTTGAAAGCGGGGCTGTCCCGCCTAAAGCGGGACGTATGGTAACGTTAACCATGACGCTCTTGCACGGTCAGATATACAAACGAATTTTCGGATAGGAAAATCGTAGAACTCATTAGCAATACAGTTCCGACGTGGCACCATGTGACTTCTTCTCGTCCCCAAAAATTAAGAACCAATTACGTGGTCAACGATTTTCATAGCCAGAAGAGGCTGTCGAAGAATATGAAGAACATATTTCCGAGATCAATGCAGAGATGTGGAATAAATGTTACAACAATCGGTTAATACGTTTGAAAAGCAGTATTAACGCTAGCAGAGAATATTTTAAGGAGCAATACATACATTTTTGGCAATTCACTGTATTTTTTACAATGTTTGTTAATTTGTTTAGATCTAATCTTACAAGCTGAATTAGAACCACTTTCTCTTAACCTATGAAGTTGAAAGTTTACATGTTGGTTCCGTTCCGATCACAATGCATTTATTTTGTGAGCATGACCTGATTCTACAACCAGGATTGGCTCCCGACGATGATACTCTTCCACGGTCAAAAGCACAGACACACAATGTTGTACACGCATTCAATTATGATAGCCCGTTCTAAATTTCATAATGACATGTCTGCTGCACCCAGGGTTGGCTTCCAACGATGGGATTCCTCAACGGTCGACAGCACAGAAACGAAATTTTGTATACTCATTTAATTATGATCCGTTTTAAGTTTCACCGCGACATGGCTGCTGCACCCAGGGTTGGCTTCCAACGAGCGGACTACTCAATGGTCAACAGCATAGAAAAACGAAATATTGTATACTCATTAAATTATGATAGCCCGTTCTAAGTTTCACCGCGACAGAGCTGCTGCGCCCAGAGTTTACTTCCAACGATGGGACTCCTCAACGGTAAACAGCACAGAAACGAAATTTTGTATACGCATTCGATAATGATAGCCCGTTCTAAATTCCACTATGACATGGCTGTTGCACACAGGACTGGCTCTGGACAGAGCATTTTAATAAAAGCTTGTTTTAAAAAATGTGTTTATTCTATTAACTTATTTCTTTAAAGTTCTGAAAGTTTACGGAATAAATCCGTAAATTTTCAGTGTGATCCTCATAGTCTGCTCATTGACATATTGTTTGGCAAAGTAATTCGATTGATCTTCGTAATAATTGCACTTACATCTATGATACTAATAATCTCATCAAAATGCCTATTATGTCCACAGCTCAAGGAAAACGTCTTTATTAACCACTTCCACAATCCACACAGACGATGAATGGCTACAGCAGCTCTATATCTGTCACTGGAAGAGATATACTATCTCATCCGTGAGATTTATAGGAACGCCTGACGTAATTGTCCAAAAACTTCACTGATCAATTGGACTAGATCACAGAGAACGGAGATTTATCGTTGGATCCGCCGTCGCGTGAAAAATGCGATATGTCTTAATTTTCATCGCAGAGTCACATTTCAGAAACGATCCGACGCCGACGCGGCACGTGGAGAATGAAGATGTTAGCTTTCGCAGCAGAAATAGATCTTCCAATATGGTTTTGGACTGTGACATCATAGAATAGAGTTCGTTATTCATAAACATGGCTACGCTAAAGAACTTTAGTTTGTACATTGCTGCGGACGAGTCCGCCAACCTAGCATGTTTTAACGACTGTTGTCGTATTGTCACCCTGAAATGAGTCGCAAAGACTTTGACGAAGACGATATATTGATCCAGCTCCGCCACGGCCTAACAGAAGCTTTCCTCAAACAGCGAGGATATTTGCAAGCCAGTGAGGCCACCCCCCCCCCCCCTAATCTCTCAGATTTCGACGGATTCCACTGCCCTACTGTCTCACATAGAGCGGGGGTAGTTGTTCACCTTACGGCGACTGCTTTTGAAACGACCATTGGTTACCCGATTCCGGATGAATAGCCGGGCAAAGGATGCCGTGGTCCGCGGTAGATTGGGTAGACACCGTTTCACCGCCACGAAAGGGAGATGACCGTGCAAGCGACCTCAAAGTCGTAACCAGTCGGGAGACCGGAGTAATCTGGTTGCAACTGGTAGTAAGAGCGCAAGTTTCGGCCCGCTGGGTAACATACGTGGCTATCTCGCTGTTGAGGCGTTGGCCTCTCACGGGTATGTGGCGGAGCTTGATGGTGGACTGTTTTGTCCTAAGTCTTCTGCGCTCACCTCACGGGAGACAGAACGATTAAGTTTCGTTAAAATTTCCTGAGGTGACGGGTTCGCCCTTTGTAGTCGACAGCTCTAGTTGTCCTCTAGTCTGGTTCCGATTCGGTTCTGGTTCTGAATCTGAATCACTGTTAGTTTTAAACTTTATCTGCTGTTAGCGGTAAGATCCGAATCTCACTCTGGTTGGGATGGCCAACGGGTCATTTCTAAGGATAGGTGTTAGCAGATCAGAATCTACCCCGCTGTCTTAAGAAACATATACGTTTCCAAACTCCCCCGGTGATTTATCGGTTGCACAGATGCTTAGTTGCTTGAGTGTCAACCGGGGCAGCAGACAGACGTTAATGAGGCCATCTGCGGAGTCTTCCACTTCCTCTTGGAGGAGGCTGCCTGATGGGGGCTGAGTTGGGCCGACTAACAAACACAAATTGGCCAATCGGAAATTTACTACTTCCGTATGAAATAGTACCGTAAATCCAGCTACTGCGTGTATACTATCTTTAACCTAACGCCTTTTAGAGAAAAATAAACCATACAATACTGTTCGGACAAACGACCCATATACGAGTAGCTATGTATATACAGATTGATAAAACTGAAGATCTCCCGTAATAGCCACTAAAAGCATTCTATCTTTATCAATAAAACTAAATTTGAAGAAATTTGGATCAAAGTCGTTTAAAAAAAACATATTTAAATTTTAGCTTCTATTGTTGCGCTTAATTTTGTGTCTAAAACGATAATTTCAAATAACGAAGAGACACATGAAAAATAACCAAACATACCAAATTTTAATCCAATCGGTCTAGCAGTTGTTCAATCTGTTTGTTGCCACGTGACCGCGTGGACAACGGACGCCGGACACAGTTGTTTAAAAACCACTTTTACGGTTCCTGGGACCTTAAAATATAGGGATCCACTTAAATCTTGAATATCTCAATTCTCTCTTTTGTCTGTCAAATCCAGAGATTACGCCTGCTACGGTAGTAACGTTACCTAACCACAGATAACTGCTTGCTTGAGAGAAATGATAGCTGAACCCCAAAGGGGTAAGCTAACACATCGCATAAACTCCGATGGAAAGCGCTAGATGGCACACCTCTCGGAAAATAAACTTTTTGTAGCAGGAAGACATCAAGTTGACGGACCAGCCTCCGCAATCCCAATGATTATTTTATATTATCAGGAATCAAGGATATATTGCGTTGTCAGCGGTCTCAATACCCCGAAGAAGCTTCTATGCATTTTATTTATTTATTTAGGAATTAATTACTATAAAAACGTTGTTTTTTCTTACAAAAATAACAGGAACCAAATGGCATAACCTTAGCCTTATGCTCATTTGATTATGTTAACCAACTGGGACTAGCCCGTTCTAGGGTGGACGGGGTGGACATTCAAACCATAACTTAGTATTGAAATTTCTGGTTTATCTGTTAGTTCAAAAATAATAATTGATTTTAATTAAGGCTATTTCGATAAAGAAAATAGGGATCTTTTAGTTCCTTTTATTGCCAAGAAGCCCCGAAGTAACCACTCAAATGACTTGAGGGGTAGGTATTAGACATCAGGCAGGTATATTTATTTTTATTTATTAGTTTACAATAACTTTATAATTATGTCATATACACACCATTAACTATGGTTGAGTTGGGAGAGATTGAGCACATCCTATGGTGAAAATGTCTATCCGCATTCCTAACTAGGTCAGAGACCCGTATCTAGGGATGCTGATTTTTGTTTAAAGGTATCGACATTGATTTTATAAAATCAATGGTATCGATGAGCTGACTCTTTTGATGTTATGAACTTACGTTGCATTGCATAATACATAAGAATATATACATATATACATATATACATATATACATATATACATATATATATATATATATATATATATATATATATATATATATATATATATATATATATATATATATATATATATATATATATATATATATATATATATATATATATATATATATATATATATATATATATATATATATATATATATATATATATATATATATATATATATTCAATAATATATAAAATTAGATTCATGAAAAGTTACTTATCTGGGGTCCTGGTGGACCAGAAACATTTAAACATCATACATTAACTATCGTTTAAATGTTTCTGGTCCACCAGGACCCCAGATAAGTAACTTTTCATGAATCTAATTTTATATATTATTGAAAATAATTTAAAAAAATTTACACACTTAAAATATCAATATATATATATATATATATATATATATATATATATATATATATATATATATATATATATATATATATATATATATATATATATATATACATATATATATATATATATATATATATATATATATATATATATATATATATATATATATATATATATATATATATATATATATATATATATATATATATATATATATATATATATATATATATATATATATATATATATATATATATATATATATATATATATATATATATATATATATATATATATATATATATATATATATATATATATATATATATATATATATATATATATATATATATATATATATATATATATATATATATATATATATATATATATATATATATATATATATATATATATATATATATATATATATATATATATATATATATATATATATATATATATATATATATATATATATATATATATATATATATATATATATATATATATATATATATATATATATATATATATATATATATATATATATATATATATATATATATATATATATATATATATATATATATATATATATATATATATATATATATATATATATATATATATATATATATATATATATATATATATATATATATATATAGAGGGAGAGAGATTGCATATTGAGACTTAGCATACATTGGACCCCTTTCAAGCAGGTACTTCTTTATAAGTATTTTGAATGAATTTAAGAGCCTTATTACAAAATAGCGTAGGTATTCTTTTAAAATGAGTTGAAAAAATGAACGCATTTTTTTTTGGATGTAACTATAAAAGATAGGATAAATAAATAAATAAATAAATAAATAACTATTCAACCCTGGGAGAAAACCGCGGCACTGAGCGCTCTTCTCTTGCGCAAGCAAATATATACACAATTTCTAATTGTTTTTTGCAGTGTTTTCTCCTTTCTAATGACAATAATTTATATTATGTCGTATTGCTAAAAGAGTGAACTTTAATATAGTATAAGTATTATATAAGAATCTTATTTTATTTCTGAGAAAATTAGAATGATACAGGAAGATTTTTTTTTAATTTTGTGTAATTGTAAGTAATGTATACCTTGGATATGTGGTCAAAAAACGAAAAAATAAAGCCGTAGTGTACATCAAGAATACATGACGGACATAAAAAAAAATAGTATACGGTTTTCGTTGTAGTGATATTACTATATTAAGGAGCTCAAAGTTTGCCTTCCGAGCGTTTTACGAATAACGACTTTCGGAAAATGGGCTGAATAAGTAAATAATATTCGTTATATCTAAAATTAAAGGCCGCTATGGTCAACATCAAGAAATGGTCCAGGTAATTCAGTAATTAAAGTTTGTAGAAATCTCTTCATTTCTTGGAATTAGAACGCCAAAAATCCACTTTTCTTGCGTTTCTGGAAAAATATGTGATAGGGCTCTTAAGTTGTTTGCATTCTTATAACTCTCATATGCAAAAACAGTATTTCTTAACTACCTACCTAAAAAGTAAAGATATTCACATTAAAACTGAGCATACAATTTCAACGAGGAGCGCCACAACCTGTAAACACATTGTACAGAAAACCCGAACATCCTTCGCCCAACGACATTTTGGCTTTATGCACATGCCAACAAACTAAGTCAATCCAATTAAAATTTAAAATTACACAACATTTAGGTACTTCAACTTGGTAGAAATGAGGTGGAAAAGGCAATAAGTCATATTTTAAAGTAAAGGTCTGCATTATTATTATTGTCATACATTGCACTACACTTTATATTTTAATACCATTTATTTACTTGTTCTACAAACTTTATATTACGACATTTTATATTATTATTTATTTCCATGACCATGCTATATCAATATTTTTAAATATAATTATAAGTTTAATTTGAATTCGCTTGTCTATTTTATATTTTGTATGTTTCATTTTAATACTGTGTGCACATGTATAAATCTTTGTCATACGTAGAGTTTTCCTTGGTATGGGCTATGGCCTAGTTAGGCAGATTCTGCAACTAATACAATCGTAAAATTTATGTTTTTGAATGAATAAAATTATTATTATTATTATTTTACGATTATGTTGGCGTGCGCCACCTATCTATCAAACATCCCGTGTCGTGCGTTTACCGTTAGGTATAGCAATTGAATCGCTGCGGTATCATATCTTGAGTTATAGGAGCCGCGTCGCGGTCGAGGCGAGATGATCTCGTGATCGTTTGAGACCAGTTTAGTGCTTTATTTCCTGGATGTAACCTTCCAGGCATCGAGTTATAGTTCCCTGGCCTCGAGGGCATCCGGCCGAGTGCGCGGCGCGGCCACTCTGACGTCTTGGCAGGCTGTATTACCGTTTGCTCGTTTACAGTTCAGGGTCGGAGTCGCAACGAAAAAACTAGCAACACAATTAATTACTGCGTCGGTTTGAATTGCGGAATTGTTTCTTCCTAATCGTTGCGAATAATCGCGGATGAGAAAAATCCGCTATTCGTATTCAAATTATGCTGAAAATAAATTAAAATACCAATAAGGAAATATCTGTAAGGGCAAAGCATGCCACGGGGTGGACCCATCTGCACTGAGAAAAAAATGGATGTATCCTTACATTACCATTTCGTTATTACGGTTTTATACAGAACTAGCTGACCCGTGCCCACTTCGTTGGACGGTAAAACTTTTTACTTGTGATGAAATTATGAGTGTGGTTTGGTTAGTACTGAGTGCTATGATTTATTTCCTGACTGCCAAAAGAAGGGTTATATTTTTACTGCATATGTATGTATATATTTGCATGCCAATTTGACTATATTACCGTTATTTGTGAGTGTCTTCTTGTGAATGTCTTATTTGTGAGTGTATTATCTCTTTAACCATTTATGCAGTAAAAGTGAAATTATATGCAGTAAAAGGGAAAAGTCTTTTGTTTTAAACACTTGAGACGATAAATTTACTTATTTTGATAATAATTCATAATTGTTGATAATATGACCAATAAACATGACCTAACGATTTAAATTATTTTTTTAATATAAAATACTACTTTTTGTTACTTAAATATAAAAGTTAGACATATGCTGTCGCTGAGTTTTTTGTAGGCATTATCAAGCTCTACACCTTATCTCTAGAACTTAATCATATATCTCTCATCGTTAAGGCAGCGTTCGTTAGAAACGTTTTCGTTCGACCGTTTTTTTCCGACTTACTTTGGAAATCCGACTACCACGAAAAAGTCTTTCGTTTTTCGGATTAATATATAGCCTATGACACTCAAAAATAACGTGGCTTTCTATTGGTAAAAGAATTGTTAAAATCGGTTCAGTAGATCCAGAGATTACTTCCTACAACCTCACAAACTTTACCTCTTTATAATATTAGTATAGATAACGATGTTTCAATCGTAATTTTGTTGAATTACAAGAATTTTTGTTGAAACTCCATTACTCGATTATAAGTATCAACATTTTCTGTGCGATTAATACGAAAATAACAGTATACTGTAGTTTCAACTTGATTCATGTTCCTGACTATATCCGCACGTATACATGCTGTCATGTTAGAAGCGATATACCAAGGTCGCGACATGAAATAACATTATGTCTTAACATTACGGCACGATAACTACCCTGCACGCCAACACCGTTACGCGTCATGTTAATTCATACGTATAGACCACAATACGAGCTATATATGTAATCCTTGATGAAACATGCGTATTTCCGTGTTAATACACGATGATAATATAACGATGTAATCATCGTTATATTCTTCTGAGTGTGGGGTTTCGCTTGATAGGGCCCCGCGCCGAGTAGATACCATAACAAACAAGTGCTGATAGGGTGTACTGAAGCATCCCGAGGTAATTCACCTCTTTGGGGAGGCTTCCAGATGGGATCTAATCCAACAGTTGGGTCGCCAACATGACAAACTGGACTCGTTGCCCAAGCTGGGACCTCGCTTTAACAAAGCAGAAAGGACCAAATGTTACAACATAATAATCTTTGAAAGTCGCAGAACCGTTTCGGACATGAGTACCTACCTTGCACGTCCTACTCCTGCACGGCCGTATGGATAACTCAAATATTTCGGCAGGATCCGGGTATCACATAGTTTCACAAGATAACAAAATCTGGTCGATTTTCCAGGTCATAGGCCGCGCAAGCGATCACGATCCATGACCAGACTGAAGGATGAAGAAATCCGCCCAAATCTGATAGTAAGCGATAGAGGTTTGCCGCTGGTTCCTCTTTCCCAGTGCCACGCGGTAAGGCGTTGGCTTAGCTTGACTGTGAAGTCTTTAACGTTCACTCCATGGTAGACAGAATGGCTCGATGCCGTTATAACTCCCTGGGGTGATAGGATCGCCCGTTGTAATTGACACCTCTCGTACGTCATAGGCTCATACATCTCAACGAATTGGTGTACTGCAATGTTGATTTGTTAAATAAATAAATATATATAACTAGCTGACCCGTGCCCACTTCGTTGGGCGGTAAAACTTTTTACTTGTGATGAAATTATGAGTGTGGTTTGGTTAGTACTGAGTGCTATGATTTATTTTCTGACTGCTCAAAGAAGGGTTATATTTTTACTGTCTATGTATGTATGTATTTGCATGCCAATTTGACTCCATGGAAAAATGGAATGACTCCGTCCCACCTCATTTCCAAATCCTGATCACACCTATGTGCCTCCAGGTCTACTTACACCAATTCCTATACTTACGCAAAGAAAAACAATCAAAACAAAGGTTTGAGAATGTTGTCTAATTCAATACCGATGATATTCCGCTCCAAACGTCCTATTTTCAAATGTCGAAATCCAAGAATTAAAGGTACGGGTTCGAATTCGTCTCTGATTACGTATTTACTCATGTAAGATAAACCAAGTTGCTCAACGCAGTTATGGCACTGAATTGTAAGGACAACAGGCGCTTTCGTTGCAACTTCGAAAGCTTAGATACTTATTAAAAGTTTAAATCCCAGTTTAGTCATCGTGTCCAGTCTCTTGTCATAATTTCTAAATATTTTTTGAAAAAGCCTCATTATTCTTGTAAATGAATAAATCAGATAAACATGGAAATAAAGTTGACAAATTCTACGAAAATTTGTTATATTGTTTCCATGCTCGTTTTTTATATTTGTCAAAATTACTATTTTAAGTATTATAGTATTATTATCGTATTTTCAGTTATTGTATGCTGAGAAAGTGTATCGCTGTTTATTATCCTTTGATTGGGTTTTAATTATCAGTTCCGTCTGTTGAGAATGGCACCAGAATATTACATTTAGTGGATGTTTTAGGGATTGCTTAATATGGCCATGCATCGAGTTGCAAGTATCACTCCATTTTCACGGAGATTTTCTTAGTAACACTCGATTTTTCGATGCCTACTGCATCGGCTATTTGCCTTGTAGATGCCTTTCATTTCTGTATTTTTATTAAAGGCAACTGGCTGTACTCTTTTTTACTCTAAAATATCCATGACAAAAACACACTTGGTCGAACAAATACAAGCACTTCTTTACACAGAGGTTTACTAAATTAAACGTGACAATAAAGTGCAGTTATACAACAAAATTGCTATTGACAACTACCTAAAGTAATATTTGTTGTACCTGTTGTATCCACCTTTAAGCAAAGATCATGAAAAAATGAGGTTGCCCCAAATTTATTAAGAGTCATTAATAAAAAAAAACCTCCCCGATGTGGTTCAGATCAACTGGTTATGGAATTGCATGAACTTGATATTAGGCAAATAATAGTTACACGGGTGCCTGTTCATTTTTATAAACATAGTAATGACTAAGTACGCAGCCAGCAACTAAAAACTACGAGGGCTGATAAGAACGACAGTCGCACAAAGGTAGGCTTGGTAAATGCCCCCCGAATGTACAACAAACTAGTAGAAAATGTAAATATTAGATAAAATTGATAGTTTTTAAAACTAAAATATTTAAATGGCTATTCGAGTTGGGGCGTTCTGGAACGGTGAAAAAACTGTCAATTTCAGTTTAATTTGTTCTATTGTAGTTTAATTGTATCTATAAAAGATGACAATATATCTATTGTTTTTATTATTAGTGTATAATCGTAAATATACTTTTTATTTTTTAATTATTATTACTTTATTACAACTCTTTACTCATAAACTTTATTTTAATTTTATATGTCACCCCGCAATATATTAGGTACAGGTAAGCCTAGTTAGGTGTGTGACGGGCCTCGGGTTGCATGGGATTTGGATGAATCAATTTGTCGCTTTATTTTAATTTATAAGTCATTCTTTTTTTAGTCTTACTTTAAATATAAGATATATAAAATGATTAATTCAATAAATAGTTGATTAGATGTAGGTACGTTGTCCGGCTGAAGATAAAGCTTTCATTGCGCTCGCATCCCTACGCCCTATACTTAACTAAATCCCATTTTAAATTGCTCCAACTGTAAATGCAAGTGAAACTTCTCGAGCAACCCATCTCATTGGGTACTTACCGAGTAGGTATCATGCAAATGGGCTCGCGGCGCTGCTCGGCGCACGTCGGAAGTCGTCCATATCGCAATGCGACCCGTGGATTTACGGCGCGCAGGCGCTTGCCTACGCAGAACAGCCTCCATCCGGTGTTGTTATGAAACACTAAATTATCGCGTCTGACTCTTACAACTTCCTCTCAAACTCGTTTTGTTTCAATCGAAACATCGGAAAAAACGCATCGGCTATATCTCCCGTCTCACAGCTAGAATGTACCTATCCCGCGCTAACAGGATTGATCGCAGTTTAGCCAGAGCGGTATGTGGTCATATCTCGTGAGGAATGAGGTCTTCTTCCTCCGGGAATCCTCTTCCTCTTGCCATATGTTTAAATGTGTAAAGGCGCCTTCTCAACATAATTAAATATTTATTTATACGAAAGACGAGTATTTGAGGCGAACTAGTAGTAAAGGGAGTAGGGGGCTTGTATCCAGCCCTTGATGACACCTGGATCTATAAGATCTTTTGTAACTACGAACTTTGTGGTTAGGTCAGTGGTCTGCTAGTAGCCCAGTACTGCTTATCAGTCCATACAGATCACTGACCTTCAAGTTGGGCAGATCGCTGGGTTCGAGAAAGGCTCATCCCAGTAAACTGTGCCTTTTGCGGAGAGGCCTGGACAGCGACCGACGATGTGTATGCTGTCTTCAGGTTCTTCGCCACATATTCGGCAGTCCACTCTCTCGGTCAAGACAAGGTTGAATAGATGCGCTCTAAGGGTCGTGTGCGGTGAGGAGACTGATAGTGGTTCTAAGATTCTTCTTGCTCCTTGCCTTGGCTTTCTTAGGAAGTGGTTGCTCCGTCATGGTCTTTGCCTGGCGACATCCTTGGCTCTGTTTCCATGGTGCCCGATGTTCCTGCTTCAAGCAGTCCCTGATGATTTTCTTACCTATAGCAAAGGGGACCCCAACAACTGGCTCCGCCGGGCATTCTAGTGTGCCCAGTTTTGCCAGTCTGTCGACCTCTTCTTTGCCGGGTATGCCTTGATGGCCCGGTGTCCATATTAAGGTGATTGTGTTGGCTTTTCCCAATTTGTTTAGCTCTTGCATACAGTCCCAAACTACAGAAGATTCTGTGGTGGGTTTAGCCTGAACGTCCAATGCTGCTTTGCTGTCAGAGCAGATGAGGATTTTTCTATGTTTTACCTCAAGTCGACTTTAGAGTTTTACCTCGGCTTGGAAAACCGTGGCATACTCTCCAAAGGGGATGCTGATTCTGTGGTTGGTTTTGAGTCCGTACACGTCTGCCCCAAAACGTTCATTAGTTCCTAATATGTCGAAGAACCGGGCGTCCACATTTTGGCTTTAGAACCAATGCGGATTTTTCTAGTGTTCCCTGGTGAGGATTAGGATTTTATAGGACTTCTCTACCATTTTATTTGAATAGTCGATTCTGGGTCAGGGTGAATGGACTTTTGTGAAGGAGGTTTAGCTCAGGATAATTGGGCCCTCCTCCCTTCCTCTAGCCCAAACACTTCAGTCTGTTTGCTGTAAGTCTGGCGGAGTGTAAATTAGATAAGGGTAAGGGATAAGAGAATATGATTAAAATATAAGTCATAATCAATTAAGAAACTGACGACCAAATTGCTCTATTTCAGAAAAGTCAGAATATTAAAGTGGAGGAAAAACCCAAAAATTCTGAAAATTCGAAATGCCAAACTATAACATGCATTAAAATTGTACGCATACTTTCAGCTTTTTGTGTTTGAGGCATCCAAATTCAATTCATATAAAAATTCAATTACATTTTTTGCTAGGAAAAGTTACAGCAATGCAATAAAATAATAATCAAGCATTATGAGTCTATTGCCTGGAACATCAAACAGATTTTGCGTTAGCCGAAAGGTTAGTATTCACCGTACGGCCGAGCAGGAGGAGGTCATTCAAGATACTCGTGTCAGAAACGATCGTAACATATGATCCTTCCTGCTTTGTGAAATGGGGTCCTGATAGGTCCATGCAGCTTGGGACACAGGGCCAGTTTGTCATGTTGGCCGGCCCAACCCTTGGATCAGGTCCCACCCGGAATGCCTCAGTACGCTACAACCTCGGAAGGCCCCAGTACACCCTACCCGCACTTGTTTGTTGTAGTATCTACAGGGTGCTGAGGAAATTATCTCAGATGGGTTCCGGGTAGCGCACCTGCCTACAATTGTAAGCAGCGTTATATCTGGCGAATTGACAAGTCTGTTAGCGTAATTTTTACTATCAGTATTCCTGTCAAAATTGCTCACAGGTGCTAGAGGTGACCTCGAACGGCCACCTAGGCCAGTCTTACCGAGACTAGTAAGCAAGGAGCGAGGGAGCCTTACTGGCTTGCCAGTACCTTCACTGTTTGAGGGAGGCCTCTGCTGGGCGGTGGCGAAACAGGATGATGGATGGTCTTCGTCCCAAAGTCCTTCCGACTCATCTCGAGATGATAGGACGACAAAATCGTTATAACATCCTGATATGGCAATTCCACCCGCGGCATTCAACATCTCTATCTGTTTAGTCTAGTCCTAAGACCAATAACCATGTCTTAACCATTTCTCTGAAATGCTTTAATAAATACTATTTTTAAATAAATAAATAATTACCTGTTTATTTGCGCTAAAAATTAAAATACTAAGAATTAGAATAATAGGCGAGGTTATTATAGGCCTGGCAATATCTTATAACTAATCTCATCGCAGAGTGAGAAAATAGAGTTACTTACTATAACATTCCCCTAATGTATACATGTATAAAACGTATAAATGTATAAACGTATAAAATTTTATTTACTTATTATGACTCCTTTCTTCCCAATTCCCACCTGTCCCTATGACTGTTAGTTAATTCTTCAAAAAAATTATATTGTTGTGTTTAAATTATGAATGTTTAAGTGGAAACATGTAATTAGCTTTATTTTTTTACCTTAATAATTCTGTAACAAATTTATTGTAACAGCTGTATGTTCCCTTAAAAATAATAAAATAAAATAATGTATACAAAACTACTTGGCTTAAAACTAAGAATGCCCGAGGAGCAGGAATTTGGTGATGAGGCAGAGGTAAAGAGAAGGCACTGGTTATATCATTAGAGAGGTAGTAATCTTTGAGGCGAGTCTTAAATTATTCTAAGGAAGACGTGTTTCATATATTTGCGCCATGGACATCAAAAGAGGTAGGAGAAGAAACCTGTATTATGATGCGGAATTTTCAGTAAACTGTCCGAGGCTGATTGAAGCATGACACCGTGGTGACTTAATGGTTCAAAAAGCTCGTGGAGATCGTTCCCCTGATAAATCGATCTTAGCCATCTGTTATTGTCAAGAAAAGCTAAGATGAGCGATTGTGCAAGATATATTTTTTAGTTCATCGGCTCGGAGAGTACTGAAAATTTTTGGGGCCAGATAGATAGACTGCCTGACTGAATGTGGGAAAATTATATAGACGGAGGTTGTGTGGAGGATAGCGGCCTTATGATATATGGAGTGATTAGATTTCTTGACTGGGCTGGTGATGGGGCTGATTTTCCAGTGTGTCAACTGATTTCCAGTTGTCAACTACTACAAGCGAACCCGCCACCCCAGGAATTTATAACGACATTGGATAATTATTTCAACCGTGGAATCGACGCAGAGTCAGGGGTACAGTTCAACATCTAACTACGCCAACAAGCCCACGAGAGTCTATTTATTTATTTTATTTAGTATAATTGGTACACTAACAATACTCTAATAATACATTGATTATCACTAATATTTTTACATGATTACTAATTAGAGTATAATATATTATGCGTACTCTGCTAATTGCATATGTGCCGTTTATCTGAAGAATCAAAAAAAAGTATCAATATAAAACTTATTATCCTTAAATTTATTATATTAATCCTAACGTCTTTCCGCGAGGTACTGGGAACTGATAACATCGGGTCGACCTCGTGACTTCACTATGAGATTTAGCCGGATTTCTCCGTCCTGCGGTCTGGTTATGGATTCGAGGTGGCTTGCGCGGTCTCCATCTGAAGGTGAGCGGTAATTCAGTTTGAATATATTGCAAACCGATGGGCTGGCTAACGGATCGGGTGGCTAACGGATCGTTTCAAGGATAGATGACGTCAGCTCGACAACTACCCGCGCTTCTTGGGTACACATTTCCAAACTCTCCCGGTTATTTGCCGGATACGCAAGCTAGATTGACACAGCCCGGCTTGTAAACCGTCCAGTTCCACCCGAGGTGTTCCTCCGGATACGCACATCTGACACCAGAAGACACAGACAATCCATTAGGCCCAATCTGCGTGGAACGATTAGGAACCCAGTGAGGTGGGTTCTAAAGAAAGAGAGAGATCTCTCACTGTAACGGTTCAAAGCCTTGCAAATATTTCTGAACCGGGTATACGCTCATTTCCCACGTTTATTGAACAAGTCCGCCGCGCTTAATCCGATGCGACGTCTATCAAATCGCCCGGCCGTCTTATCGCCCGATATAAATCACTGCGATCCGGCCAATTGACGTAACGAGGAACTACCTGCTGGGCCCACAATGACGCATTTCCTCTCCACATATAGCCGACGACTTCCGGTCCCATTCTTTGACACTTAGCATCATCTCATCGTCAGCCATCTCAATATTCAAATTATTCGTTATAGCATCATTGCCGATCCTTCGCTCGATGGAGGGTCGGATATTCATTGGGTTGGTTAATACATTAAACCAAAAATAATTTGGAAAGGTAGACACTGAGATAATGTAGCGTAGCGTCTAACGATCGCAGTAGCGTAGCTACTAAGGTGCGAGGTGGTGTAGCACCAGGGCCCAAGCTGTTGGGGGGGGGGGGGGGGGGGATAGGATTTTTGGTTGTTGGTATAACTAAAATAATGACTATATTTTGTGAAATCTTGAGTTTTCAAATAAATCTCAAAAACGCCACCTAGACGCAACTAGTAGAACTATTTATAAAAACTTGAAAGTCGACAGAACAAAATAGGATAAAATAATGGAGTTAAAAAAATAGTTGCGTTTTGAAGCTAAACAACAGTTATCCAAATTGGACAAATTTTTGGTCAAACAGAAATCTCCAGAACTTGTTACTGCTCCTACTACTTCTCAATTCCAGTGCCAGTACAGTCATTGATAGCTTCGCACACATTAAGGCAAGATTGAAATTGAATAATTATATTCTTCTTGAATTTCTTCTTGAAATTTATTTGATTGTAATGTTCCCAACTAATAATAATAGAATTGCAGTGGCAGGCCTATGGGTGTGAAGGAAAACAGAGAGATAGCTCTTTTGGTAAATAAATTGTTATTTTGGTAATAAAATGTAGTTACACAATTTAGGTTGAAACTACTTTACTTTAGATTACTTTAGATTATGTAGGATAACATAATAGAATACAGTTATTGGAATTAATAAGGGATAGGATTTCAGGATACACATATTGTATCAATCATGTATTTGTGTGCTGTTCTCGATCTTCTATAGGTCAAATCTAAAGTTCTTAGAACTGGCCACTGAAATAAAGGGTAGATAAAAAGCAAATTTGAAAGAGTGGGTCAAATTATGAACTTTAAAATTTCAAAGCTGTCATTTGTATTATATTTCTGGCGGCAATTTAAATAACGTGCTTTCGCGGAAAATGCATTTAACAAGGGAACATTTTCGTTCAGTGATTTTGTATTACTTTCGTTGCAGTTTAAACCAGAAACAAAGTTTTGAATACTTTAAGTAAGTATTTTAGGATGAAGCCCCACCCAATCGTTATTATACCCCCCCCCCTCCCCCTCGCTGTCTATAACCGGTTCAATGAATTTAAATGTGACCGTACCCACCTCAGTGACGATGTGAGAAAAGGGCGTCCCGAGACGAACTGTTCCATAATATTCCAAGTAATATTCCTTAAATCAAACTGAACAAGTGAATAATATTTATAGGACGTGTCAACGTGTGTTTGATACAAAATCGGTTTGGTGTCCAAGTCATCTCCCGAGTTTCTTGACGCGATAACTCTGTGAGTAATGGACCGATAGCGACCAACTTTACGTGAAAGATTCTATAATATATGTTTGGTTAAACCATTTCTATTAAAAATTAAACATTTTTTATTTCAATTCAATTCGTTTTGATTTGATTTGAGGAGATAGGTGCGATTTGCTCTTCGCACCAGCGTTTGACCACTTAGCTACTAGTTGGGGAGCCAGCGACAAAAAAGTGCAAGAGTTTTGTAAAAGCTGATACTTTAACCTCTCATTTTGCGAAGTAAACATTCGGCCGTCCCTTTTATTTTGTCAGTTTGGCGCGTAAAATTGGCGTGAGTCGATGGCATTGAGGAAAACGATCATAAGTTATAAGCCACTATACGGATCATAAAAAGAATAACTGTAAAATGACCGCATAGAAATTTATAAATATAAAACATTATCTTGCGGTAGGCGACCGTGCGTCCCGCAAGGGACGTTACGGAGCCAGCGGGTTGATCGGATAGTATTTTGAACATAGAATGCCGGGAGCAGTAGTCAGCAGACCAGATTCCGGAATGCCTGGCATTGGCGTACTAGGAAAGGTGTATTTATATTTAGTAACCCTAAAGTCTGATCTGAAAGTATCAGCTTTTTCAAAACTCTTGCACCTTTTTTGTCGCTGGCTCTTGAACTATAAATAACGAAGCGCTGTTTGAATGTTTCTCGAAGAATAAAAAAAATAAATAAATAAACTGCAGTATCACGAGTCTAGCGAAGATCACTTATCGCATGCAGGGGGCAGTTCAGTTGCATTCAATTTCCGTCAGTTGCGTCACGTCAGCGGTCAGTCAGACATATCGCAGTGCGTTACTTGAAATAGCATCACGATCGTAGTCGGCGATAACAGGTTCGCTTACACTTCATAACCCGTGGGTCGCGCTCATTAGAGTGCCTTCGGATGCTGCGGAGATCGCCTGCAGCTGATTAAATGTGAAGCATGGCCGGGAAGAGACATCAATACTGACGACACGCCGCGGTCGACGATGACCGCGACGCAACACCAGCAAGGGGATTTTGAAGAGACCATACGATACGTCCACGCGACGCGACTGAATTCGATATCGTCCTCAATCCGACGATTTGACTGATTCCGTTTCAGATTGGTCAGCTAATCTCGGAACTCGATACTTCAAACGTGATTCCCACCCCGATATCGTGTTCTGATTGGCCGGTCGGCAAGGGCGGACCGTGCGTTTGTGGGGCCCTGGGCATATATTACTTGGGGGCCTGCCTAATTAATCAACTAATTGCCATTTTGTCAAAAAACTTTTCTTGATAATGATGTCTAGGTCACTAGGTACACAATATAGGAAATAAAGAGGACAAACCAGTATTGTATTTGTTTAATATGACAGACACACAAACACAACTGTAAGACATTTAACTTTTCACTAAAAATAGACAAATCGACTAGCGTAAGAAAACGTTGCTACTAAACAACATTATATAGTATTCAGTATTCAATTTATTCATTCAGAATATACAATAAAATCATGAATTATGAATTAAAGCTAATTATCGCATATAAGAATTCGTCAGTTGCTAGTAATATATTAATATATGAAGATATAAAACTATTAAACCATAAATATTAATTCGACAATAGCGTTGACTAGTCGGCTTTACACGGCAGACAAATAAAATAAAAAAATAAAAAAAATAGAACTGAATCCATGTACATGAGTATATATATAAAACAGATAATTATTATAAGAATATTATTAGTCATCTTAGGCACTTAATACAAAAAATAATCACAACGTATGTATATGATCAGGTATGTTACGTTACACATTGTAATCTACATATTAAATATTAAATTCATAATATTATTATTAAACAATAAGAACTAAAATGAGGTACCTGAAAGTTACAAATGTTATTCACATTTGAAAGAATTGGCATGCTCAAAAAAATCACCCAGCTTATAGAAAGCATGTGTGGATTGCAGCTTTTGTTTAATAATCTTTTACACGCCTTTGTTTCCATCTTTCTTGTGGAGAGTGGTAGCTGGTTAAAGAGCTTATAGCTCAAATATCCAAACAACTTTTGTGTCTGCGTATGGCGTCCTTTATTACTAATGCTATTGCATTAATACTAATGCTATTGCTACTAAACAACATTAAACTAAACAACATTAATACTAATTGTAATAATATCTTAATTAGTAGTTTAATTAAGCAAGTATTGATATTAATTGTAAAGCTAGTTAATATAAGTAAAATTTAAACAACTTTAAACAAATTTAAACAACCATATTCATTTCTAGTTACCCATTCACAATATTGTCCATTGTTTTCAATGGAGGCTGGGGCCCTTTATATGCACGGGGCCCTCGGCTGCAGGCCAAAAAGCCCTTATCCGCCCCTGCCGGTCGGCCGTTTAGCAATGAGCGGGCGGCGTATGCTCAATTCGGACCGGTCTCTGAGCCCGCTTAGTGTTTTGAGCTAATAAGGGCAATTCGGAACGCGTCCTTTATTTATTAAATCGAATATTCTTATTTCTCGGCGCTATATTCAAATTTCAGTCGTCTTGGGTGGGAATAGTCGGTAGATATTTCTGAATAGGGATTTTTACTGCTATTTCCCAGCTATCTCCTACAGCCTCGGTCGGCAAGAGGCGGACTGCGGAAGGTCAAACTTGGTCCGCCAAATATTGTTAAATAACTTACCTATGTATGCAATGTAATGATCATTATCATCTAAAATACGCAGTCCTAAATAAGTACCCTGCAAATTGTTCCATTTTTAACATATCGCAAATTTAGGATGATTAAAAGTTTCTTTTCTCTGGACCTTGGATAAAAAATTTCAACATTATCCGAACCCGGGATTGATTAAAAAACTATAATAATTTAACCAATCATAACAATAACAACATTTACTTATTAGTGCTATACCTATATCATCGCATTTTTTGTATAGGCTGACTACATCTGACTAATAAATAATATGTAGATATAGAATGCTATTTAGTATATTATACATTTATATATATATATATATATTATACATTTATATATATATATATATATATATATATATATATATATATATATATATATATATATATATATATATATATATATATATATATATATATATATATATATATATATATATATATATATATATATATATATATATATATATATATATATATATATATATATATATATATATATATTTGATAAGGTTTTGTAAATAATCCGTTCATAGGATGATGATTCGCAGTAAAATAAAATTAGTAAAAGCTACTTGAACAGCAGCGAAGGAAATCCCAGCTTGGATTGGGAAACGCTTATGTTTGAATGAGATATACTTACGGATGTGCACGACTTTCGATATATATATATATATATATATATATATATATATATATATATATATATATATATATATATATATATATATATATATATATATATATATATATATATATATATATATATATATATATATATATATATATATATATATATATATATATATATATATATATATATATATATATATATATATATATATATATAAAATATTAAATATATTAAACATTAAAGTGCGTAATTATTACATATTGACACTAGTTACCCATATAAAAAATGACATCTTTATGTAAATAATACTAAAAGAATAAGAACTAAAGTGCACCGCCATACTGTTATACCACAAACGGCGCCATATTGAACGTAAGAGAATATTATTAAATTTTTAGAACTATGAGTGGCATCTACACGTTGCGTTTCGTAGTAAAATCCTAGCTGCCAAATCGTAGTACTGTTTTGAGTTTTTTTTATATGCTATGTAATCAATGGTTTAATGTTGAATCCAGGATTAGGATGACTATAAAATGTGATGGGGGACGGTCATAACGTCTATATTATCGGCAGCCGACGTCTGGAATATCGACTGCCAATGCTGCTTCCAGGTTAATTCATGAAATTTTAGAAATAATAGTCTTAGGTCTATTTTGTGACTATTCGAAACTCCTTTAAGGAAATTTGATCAATATGGATTCGTGATTAGGGATTAAAATACTGAAACTACTGATACAGAAACTACTGATGAAAGCGGAACATGAAGTTATCCATTACTATTACCATTGATTTAATAATGTACTATAAAATCAATGCTATTACCAATTACGTTTTCAAAGAATCCATTCTAGAGCCATTTCCCTTCTTGGTGTATAATAATGACCTACCGGGGATATGTGACATCACGAGATGTCAATATTACTCTTTTATATTCAGCGACAGAGACAAAGACGTATTATTAAAAAGAGTGGTTGCGGGCAAAGTATCTTTTGCATCAGCATTTGATTAGTGTATGTGGAAGTTCGCCTTCACTGACAGATGTTGATTCCGAAGAAGAAGAAAAACGACGTGAACGCTGCCAGTACTGCGTTTGCTCGAAAATGCCTACCCCCCGCTAGTTTTTATAATTATCCGCCGCGCTGTCAGAACGGCAGCATATAGCAGAGGTTTTTGCATAATCTCGCGACTCTGTACCGCTTTTATTTATCGCTTTCTTAAACCGCTCCGCAAAATCAGAATAAAACTCCGCGAAAAAACGAATCCGCGTCGAGTGGGTCGTGTGTGAGACATTTTCGAAGATACTTGCATGAGAAATCCACCAGCAGGCACCTCGAGGGTCCGTAGCAGTGCTGGGACTTCCAGATAGGCAAGGATCATCATCACAGGTCAGTCGGTGTTTTACAGACATATATCTGATTACGTGTTGATGTTTGAGGGATTTGCGCGCATCGATTTCGTCTCATTTTGTAAAGTACCCACATAGTAGACTCTATTTATTTATTTTAGTATAATTTATTCACGGTTATGATACCCGTCGTTGTTCAACTATTTACACGTTGAACAACCAACGAGACTTACGATGGATCGCTTCACGGTTTAACGCAAATGAACAAAGGTTTAACATTAACAAGTTCAAATTAAAATATATTTCATTTCGGACTTGTGCTTAGCAGTAGCGATCGTCTCGCTTAACTGACGTGAAACTACAAAGACGGCCAAATGAAATAGCATTTTTTCGCGATCAGAATAGAGATATGATCGTCGTAAACGGTTAGTACACATTTTCCTATACTTTAGTATAGGAAAGTAAAGTTAGTATAGGAAAGCATAGTTACTTTAGTAAAGTGTTCAAAAGTAAAGCCCATAGGAGTATTATCAATCGTTGCCCAGCCATATCGTCATCTCCTATCGGTTGACGCCAAATTTAAAACAAAAAAAAAAATACGTGTGGCACTCGGGGACTGCCGCGGTAAAGCTATTGCATAGCATTTTTTAACAACTTATGCAATTATAATTATTTATTTATTTTATTTATGCTGTATTTTTTTTTCTTTGATATTAATTCAAGTTTTTTCTTTGATATTAATTCAAATTACACTTTTTGAGCGTGGTGACCGATAATAAAACATTTTTTTTTTGAATAAATGAGAAGTTAATATTGTTTAAAATATTTTTATTATCTTACAATACATGTAGGTTATTGAGGAATTGTTATCATTGAAACTATAGGTTTATGGTAACTGAAATAAGAAACATAAGTTTGAGATTTGATATCCTCTAAATATCTGGAAAATACCGCGTCAATGGTGGTCCCATATTTTGTTGTGGATTCTTGTGGATCATTGTTCATTTTCAAATTCAATTTTTCCGAAAGAAAAGTTGTCAACCGCTCTGATTTTTTATCAGCGAAGTTGATGTTGAAATCGCCAGCCAAGATAAGTGGAAATTTATTACCATTTGTACCAAGTATTTTCGACCATTCTTCAGTGTACTCCAGTAAAGTGCGATGAATAAAATGCTCTACCTCGTCCAATTTTGGATTCGGAGAAATGTAAATTGCTACCATGACTATGTGTAGGCCATTTCTAAGTTTGCATAAGCACGCACAAATATCTCCAACAAATGAGCGCCTAACATTAACATCGCTAACGTGTGCAATATTTATTGCAATATTCGGAGTCATAATACCTATTAGTAACATTATTATTATTTTGGTAAATAGCTACCCCACCTTTTGGAACAGTATATCGTTTGAATTGAACAATACAATTGAAATTAGGTATTTCAATCGGATTATCATGCGTCATGCAAGTTTCGGATATTATTCTTTGACTATTCGAAAAAAGATAATTAAATTATCTTTAAAATGGTGCAGGTTTCATAATAATACGCCAGATAATATTTGCGTAGTAGTCGTTTTTGTGTTCGGTTAGACCCAATTTCACAAATTAATTACACTATGTAATATCCTAAACAAAATCTAAAATATTCAAAGCTAAGAATATTAGGAAAATGTTCTTGTTTACCATATATTTTTTTCGAATCGTAAGCAGTACTCGTTTAGACGTAATTATCAGTTTAAAATCATTAATTTTCGTTAAGAAATTTCTTCATTCGGTTGCCGCGCTGGCCTAGGCCCGCGATAAAAGCTATGCAACAGCTTAAAATACTCCAATTTTTGTATATTTTCTGCACCGTACAAATTATAGCAAGCTTCACAATCTCAATGTTGCACAATGCCGGGCACAATGCTTGCTTTTTTCTGAAACATTACATTTTTCTGAAAACATTTTTTTTCTCACAATACCGTAATCTACAAGTAGAGAGCTCTGATATAAAATTACAACAATAAACATTAAGTTCGTATGAACACGACGCGACAGCCACCAATGAGGCAAAAGGGCGGTATTGAAATTTGAATGACCTAAGCTATATTATCATCTCTTGTCTAAATTGAGTAACTAGTTTAAGATTAATTACTGTCATTCCTACATAATTGTATGGTTGTATTGGAAATAAATACCTTTTACTTACTTTTACTTTTACTTAATCTGCGGTAAAAATATATTTAGTTTTCTTCCTTTTTGACATAACCGTGCCATTTCAATAGGACTCAGGGAGTGAGCTCGCATTAACACAGGAGTGCTAGGGCAAGGCGCCCGCCTGCACATTACGCACATGGATGCACATTAGAAAAAAAAATACGTGTGGCACTCGGGGACTGCCGCGGTAAAGCTATTGCATAGCATTTTTAACAACTTATGCAATTATAATTATTTATTTATTTTATATATTTTATTTTTTCTGATATCAGATAACTGCGCTCTATCGGAAAACGTTGAAATTATTCCGAATCATTTGCGGCTGCGGAAGCAAATGATTCGGAATAATTTAAACGTCTTCCGATAGAGCGCCGCGCACAAATTTTTTATTCAGTAAAGCAAAAAAAACGGATTATTCGAAAATATTCGTAGATAGAAAGATAGATAATTAAATTGTCTTTAAAATGGTGCAGGTTTCATAATAATACGCCAGATAGTATTTGCGTAGTAGTCGTTTTTGCGTTCGGTTTGACCTAATTTCACAAATTAATTACACTATGTAATATAAACAAAATCTAAAATATTCAAAGCTAAGAATATTAGGAAAATGTTCTTGTTTAACATATATTTTTTTCGAATCGTAAACAGTACTCGTTTAGACGTAATTATCAGTTTAAAATCATTAATTTTCGTTAAGAAATTTCTACATTCGGTCACCGCGCTGGCCTAGGCCCGCGATAAAAGCTATGCAATAGCTTAATAAACATTTAAATCATTTATTCGCTATTTAACCTAGGCTCAGACAGATGCATACCTAAGTTTAGATGGTATAAGTTACCTACTGCGAAATGTAACATATAATGGTAATTCCTAAAGTATTTTATTATCTTTTGTGCTCTTGTACTTGAATGTGTATGTAACCAATAAATAAATAAAATTGGCCTCTCATTGGATAGATCACATGGACAGGGTTTTGAAAATGTAACAAAGAGTTGCTAGAATTTTCGTATTGCTATAATCTACTACTCAAGCCCTTTCGTTTGAGATGTCATGACATAATGAGGAGTTGTAAGGGCAAAAAGGAACAGGTCTGATTGTATCGATCAGGCTGTCACTGAGCACTCACTCCCGGCCGCTATCCCATTACTGCCCGACACGGGGACTCTTGGCTGCTGGGTTTCCCCCCTGGCCCGGTTCGCCCCTCCTTAGCCAACCTGAACGCCCCGGACTCCTCCGAGGCACCCATATCGATGCCGGGCTTAACGCGGACGTCCAGTCCACATGAGCCACTCAGCGACAGTTGGATCCCAATCTCAAACCATCCACTGCCCCCGACCTCCGAGAAGCCGGATTACAGGAGACGCCACGCTCCCAGTCGAAACACTGTGTTGAAATCGGCTTTATAAAGGTCGCGGTTCGAATCCGGCCACGGCCAGCGATAATTTTTCTTTCGTGACGTTGTGACTCACACCGTTTCCGATAGATAGCGCTGAAACGCAACACTCGCTAAGCGATTCATGTCATTGCAAAGTAGTTTCAGCATCAGCCGCTTTTTTTACTTTGCCATAATATACCTAACGTAGAAAAATATATACTTAATATTATTGTGTCAAAATTCGATTCTTAAATTTCCCTTGATTGACATATTTTAGATTCTATAAATATAAAAAAGTAGTAAGTAATACAAATGTACAGACTGTCAAATAAATACCGGCACCAAGTATTATTAAATATTTAAAATAAAAACATAGGTACGAGCAGGTATAAAGAGAATTAATAGTTTTAACCACCCTACTTATACGAACGTACGTGATACGTCCGCTATATTATCGGCAGAACGCAACATGCCATTATCTTTATCCCGTACGTTCAAGTACAAAAAAGAACTGAAACCCAAAAAGCGTACGTGGTACGTCATTTTTTTCTTACGATTCGATAAGTACAAAGAAGGGTCATAAATGGTTATATTGCGTAAAAAAATCTGGTATATTGTCAACAAGTACCTATAGTCGTAAAGAAATCTAATGAAAAAAACAAACGATTTTCAAAACTACTTTTTGAATAATAACCCAATGGTAGGGCGGTTAAATAAGTACAATTTCAAATAAACTGGAATAATATATTGAATATTATCCCCATGTATATTTTTAAAATATTTTTTTTCTTTATAATTATTATTTTGAATATATTCTGGATTCCTCTTGGCGATTTATTAAATATTATTTATATTTTTGTAACTGACAATTATTTATGTTTTTTTATTATTATTATATTTCAAATAACTTGAAATTGTTTATTGAAATTTTTATTACACATAAGTACGATAAATGTTTAATAGATATCTCAGATGATAATAATTAAAATAAATTGTCTACCTTAGAATAGGCGGCAAACTAGTTAGGTTTTGACTTTTGTAAATTATAACTATCAATCTATTCACTACCACTATTAAACAGCTGGAGGATGTAAAATTAACAAAAAAAACTTTAAGAAGGTAGTTACAGGCCACCTTTTCTATGATCTGTCTGAATTTGAGGGCCTTGACTTTTCAAACCTTGAACCCACTTAAATGATAGTTTATATTAATGAATTCATTGTCTGACTATATAGCTTTAAGTAAAACAGCATGTATAAAAGAAGCTAACTATTGATTATAATGATTTAAAAAATATATTATTTACATTTTTAAATACTATTTTTTGAATTTTCCTCTTAATATTTTAATTGTTGAATTTTAATTTTACGTTACACATTGTAATCTACATATTAAATATTAAATTCATAACATTATTATTAAACAATAAGAACTAAAATGAGATACCTGAAAGTTACATATTAATGTTATGCCCATTTGAAAGAATTGGCATCATCAAAAAATCACCCAGCTTATAAAAAGCTTGTGTGGATTGCAGCTTTTGTTTAATAAATCTTTTAAACGCCTTTGTTTCCATCTTTGTTGTGGAGAGTGGTAGCTGGTTAAAGAGCTTATAGCTCAAATATCCAAAGGACTTTTGTTTCTGTGTAAGGCGTAGGTACGTTAGGCAGGATAACATCATCACGTCTGCGTGTATTGAGGGAGTGCATATTCCCGTTTACCCCTTGTTCGTTAATATTAGATTTAGCATATAGTAGACAATTTAAAATACATTCAGACGTGAAAGTCATTATTTTGTACTTAAGAAAGTATGGTTTATTTTGGCCATCTATATTAACATAGATAATGGATGTTTTTTTTATAAAGGACTGATTGTTTATAAAAACCCAATAATTTAACCGATGATAACAATAATAACATTGTTTATATAGGCTGATCACCGAAATAATTCGAAGAGACAAAATGCCATCAATTAGTCTATCTAGTGTATTGAATTCTGCTTACCAAATAATTAGTAAATTACCAAAGCTATGATTTAAAAATTGATTGGCTTTTATATTATAATTTTATTCTGTTATACGATACCGTATATCACGAACAATACTATATACTGCCATACTACGAACGCAGCTATATTAAATATAACAGAAGATTAATTATTTTTTGGAAATATGATTGCTGTTTACACTTTGCGTTTCGTAGTAAAAACCTACCTGTTAAATTGTAGTATTGCATTGAAAAATCTAATACGCTATATAATCACTAATAATATTTGATCCCTTGCATCTGACACCCCTTGGAGATAAAAAAAAACCAATAAGTCAAGAATCATCCAACACTGCTCAACTTCTTTCATCATCTGTAACCCTGCCTCTTAAGAAGTTACACGCGGCTGATTTATGAGCATTTACCGTCGCTGTATAGCGTCTTGATTTGATGTAAACCTCCTTTATTCAGCTATCAATGTAAATAGGCGAAGCGCTCGCGACTGCGTGCGACACAAAGCCCGGGGCCGTCGCCAGTCGCCATGTCATCCACCCGACTCCGCAGAAATTTATCATTTACCATTTGTATTCTATCTTTATGCCTGACCTTCCGACAGATACGGCAATTGAACTGGGTAGGTGTGCCCGCAACGACCACACTAGCTACCGATCGGGGAAGGTCAATCTTTTGCGTAATTACATTTTACATAGATTTTTTTTTTGGCAGATAATGGGTCTGTGCAGCTTAGGCCACCTGCTCGTTATAATAATAATAATATACTCTTTGTTTGCACTTAATTATTATAAAAACAGAGGAGCTTATTGCCTGGGTTGGCCCAACTCACTGTTTAATTGTCATCAGGTAGCCTCCTTGAAGAGGGTTTCTTCTGTCATGGCAGGTGGCTCATTTCATCTGGGAAATAAAATTCGCACTGTGCGGCGTAAGCCAATCGACTGTGCACTCCGGCGAATAACTGAAGGCGCCTGGAAATGCTCTTATACGTTTACTATCAGCGGGGGTAGATGTTGACTTAAGGCGCGTATGAACGCCAATGACCTTGGACGATGAGGCGTGGGCTATTGCTTTCCGTTTCCCCCGCCCGCGCTTAAAAAATCACGCGACTGTTGCAGAAATATTGTATGAAATTCATACGATGATTGCGAAGCGATAATATGTATGATGCAAAGGGATAATATTTTATATATATATATATATATATATATATATATATATATATATATATATATATATATATATATATATATATATATATATATATATATATATATATATATATATATATATATATATATATATATATATATATATATATATATATATATATATATATATATATATATATATATATATTTACCTGCGTTAATGATGATCCACAATCAGGTATATTATTAGGCACTTGGTGCACTTCTGAGAAGTTACAAATATTTAGAGAGTAGTTAAGAAACGTATTGTCGTTGCAGCGCTATTTTATGACTGAAATATTCAAAACTTTAAAACAATTTAAATCAGCCCGTTTGAAACAATTTGTTTTATGAGGATGCTTTCATGTAGAAATAAAAATAATATAAGCGACTTACTAAAAAACACGACTGCCGTTACAGAAAATGAACTATTGTATTTATAATTATTTTCATTACAGTTTTTTTATGAAAAAAATGTGGTTTGTGTATTTATCCATATAGATAGATGTATCTTTCCGGAATGTACCCAATTTACTTAAATTTAAATTTGGACGTTTGGACATTTAGACACTGCCTTCTTGATATTTGGACAGTACCACATGACACTCGGAATGACAATACCACACACTACTAAATCGGTGGAAGCGTTTAGAAGATATGGTAGAATTAAGAAACTGAAAACATAAATAAATGTAAGATTCCATTTTTGCTTATTTTATAAAATGGTAACTTTCCGCTTTTGATGGCTTCCTGAAATGCAGTGACAGAACATTTGATTTCGACGATCAAGTCGTCACCTACAACACCATCGGGAGAAGCTCCGAGGAAGGGTATCTATCTCTTTATTTATAAACAACCGCATGGTTTTATTACCCGCAATATTTCTTGCAGCATGTCTGGTTTTTCACACTTTTTTGCATAATTTGCTTCATTTCCTTTTGAAAATAGTAATCTGTTTTTCTTTCGACTGATTTTTCTCATACTGACCATCGTTTGCAATCGCTGCTTTTACAAATGTTTTATTTTGCCTGTGGGACTACGACCTGTGACATTTTTGTAAAGAGAAGTCATCAATTTGTGCGAGTTAAATGAAACCAAAGCGGCTTGGTACCTTGTCTGGTAGGAACCTTTGAGGTTCAAATTTGTTCTTTTACCACCAACAAGCTTCGCCACTATACTGTTAAACCGTTCTACTAAGTTACTGTCTACATCATGAATTAAACTTGGAGCATATGAAGCAACATTTGACATAAGGAAACAAATTCTACCCCAGAGAGTACTTTTTAAAAAAAATGTCGTCTGCTTCCGATATCATATCTGATTTATTCATCTCAGTACAAAAGCTTGCTTTGCACCGACTATGATCGCCAAAAGCGTGCAAATGGGTCAACAGAAGATCGTTATAGAATGACTCAATATTGCACCTTCTATCTGATTCAGAATCAGTTTTATAAATCTTTATGAGCTTGCGAATTGTTTTTCTTAGGATCATGATTTTTTCTGTGTCAAATGCTTTCTGAATCGCAATAGATATTTTGTGTCCGTTTGTAGCTGGACTAATTTATTGCATAAGTTTCTAAGTACATGGTTTCTGCACTCAGTTTTTTCTACCGTGTGGTGGTCATACGGGTGACTTTCAATATTTTAGCGTATGTGTTAGAATCGCTATCAGAAACCATTCTGCCGTATATGAGGCCATGCATTTCAATTGAGCTTTTTAAACCCTCTAGAATATCGGATTCCATGCCAGTAGACGGACCGTTATAATTTTTATAGCACACGTGTGTTTTGTGCTCGATCTTTCTTTTTTCTGCTCTTGCACAGATACAGCAGTATTTGTTACGTACGCCCAAAAATAGCACTTCACCAGTCCTTTTACCAATTATGGTTGCTGCCCCAGACAAAGCGGAATATTTTTTTTGTAATTTATCTTACTCCAACAGCCATCTACAATCACATCAATTATGAGAATCTCATTTTTGTCTACTCTTCCTTCAGCACTCGCCATCTGTCTTTCTTTTATCGCAGCCAGATTTATCGAGTAAATCGAATTTTTTTCAATCTCTTTTGTTATGATTGCATGGCACTTTTGGTATATTTTAGACGTCATCAGAGGAAGGTCTAAAACAGCGGAAAGTTCTTGAAGTTGCCAGTGTCCACCGCCAAGAGCGACCATTCCAGCTACAGCGGAATGATTTACATATAAATCGTCTGGAGAATCGGATTCAATAAAAAAAAATCATTAATGTTTATAATTCGTCTACCTTCAATACTTGGACCATTTTTCCGAAGTTGATGAAATGTTGAGCTGAAACAATCCTAGTACTATTATAAACTCGAAAGTTTGTAAGAATGTATGTATGGATGTTTGTTACTCTTTCACGCAAAAACTACATAATGGATTTTGATGAAACTTTACAATAATATAGCTTACACATCAGAATAACACATAGGCTATAATTTATAAAGATATATAGTTTTCTATCATCATTATCACAATTTTCCATCACCACGCGGGTGAAACCGCGGGGCGCAGCTAGTATATTATAAACAAAGTATGAACATTAAATTATAACTTTTATGATATTACCAATAAATAATAAATATTAGGTTGACTTGATATAGGTAGATTACACTGTTTTCTACACTAACTGAACTAATTTGGTCCTATCGTTTGTTTCGTTGACACTTATAATTTTCGGTGACAGTACGCCACAATGGTCCTAAGGACGTGGTTGATTTGGCGGAATATTGCAAGTGTAAAGTTATCTTTGATAAATTTGATATATGACTGAATAATAGCATAAAGATGCAAACTAGTTTCTCACTTAGTGACAATACAATCCACACACATTGTTTCTTCAATTTGTATTTTTCTTGACGTCCTAAAAAAATGAGTAGATTAAATAAAGTACCTACTTACAAATGATTTACATAATCCATTAGTAGGTGTAGGTAACTAGGTGTTGTAGGTTATAATAATTATCTTTTGGCAGGTAACTGGATAGGTATAGAAAAGGGAATGCGAGAAACACCTACTAAGCAAAAAAAATCGGTTGTGTCACCCCAAACTTTCGATTGGCGGCAGAAATTTAAAAATAATATGCAACTGGACTATTCACACTGACCCCAACTATATTGCGAAAGAAATTTAAAAAAACGGGGACAATTTGTAATCCAGGTACCCCATATTTGTATGGCAGGTACCCCAACCGTCCTAAAAAACTAATAGGTTCCACCGACGGTTAACAGGAGCTTATATACCAAATTTCAGCTCAATCAGATTAAGCGTCTGGGCGCTATCGTGGAAGAATACACACATACATACACACATACACACATATATATATATATATATATATATATATATATATATATATATATATATATATATATATATATATATATATATATATATATATATATACCCATACATACACACAAAAAGAGATCGGTCTGAAAATGGTCACAATCGTCTTAGGGGGTCTCAAAATGTATATTTCCGACATCATCTCGAATTTTTTTTAGCGCGATCACAATACTTTCCTTTTCGGGAAAGTAAAATTGTAGGTAGGTACCTACCTACCTACAATTTTTCGCTTTCTTACGTACACTTTGACTCTTTGTAGGAATAGGTATTTTGTATTTTACTTAAAATACTTCGTTCATTTTCATGGCCTTTTTAGCCCAACTTTTTGCAGCTTTCCTTATCGGCGGCATTTTCGATTATTTCAAAGTCGCAAAACAGCAAACATATTACAGTTTCGCGGACGCGGATTGCAGCGCAGCAACACCCTCCTCGTCAGACTGTTCGCGGAACACTGCCGGCCGTCGCCAAAAACAATCACATTTATAGTGTATATAGTTTAAATTACTTTTTGTCAAAACAATTTATTATTTTAGAATAAAAAACGATCAGTTTAAAGATAAATGAGTTACCAATATTTTACTATAAGTCCCTTGAAAATATCACTTGCAGTTTAGAAGTAGTTACGTAATTAAAGTTGAAAACAGCTTCATTTCAATATTTTTTTTTGTATAGTATTTTATGTTTTACATTTTTTCAAAACGAACAGATTGAAGTTTATATATTAATGCTTAAGAAATATTTTTTCTGGAATTGTCAGTAGGCTGATTTAAAAGTTATCGGCCTTCAAATATGATCGTTTCACGACTCCACGCACATGCTAACACCACCGCTGGGTGGTTTTTCCTTTGCGACAACTCGCAGGCGGCTGATCCGTATTTATGCAATTATGTAATTATATGCGAAAAAATTCGCCGTCATTGAATATTATATGTTTTTTTATTTGTTGCGTGGGGCTTTTCTAAGGTCTTATAAATAGCCTTGTAACTCTGCGACCATTGCTGATCTATTGTGTTCGCCACCTACTATATCTAGTTCTGCGCTAAGCCTCGTGTCATTTAAGAACCGCAACAGGCTTTTGGCGCCAGATTATTTAACCTCCTCAGATTGGAGGTAATGATCACCCAAGTAGGTGTATCTTACACTTCATTGAATAAGCCACCATTATGCATTAGTATGCGTGCACTAACACCCCCTACAAAGAAATTTTCGAGGGTTGAAAAAATGTCGTTGTGAGTTTCATTCCCATGGCTAGCTCTGTAAGGGTTAACGTCACCCACTCTTTAAAGGACCGGCTGGCTACCCGATGCCGCGCGAACAGACAGGCAAATGACGCCACGGTTCGCAATACATTCAAACTGAATTACAGCTTACGCCATGTAGAGGCCGCGCAAACGACCTCAAATCCGTGACTAGACTGGGGGACGAAGAAATCCGGCCCGATCTGGTAATGAGACCGCGAGGCTGCCTGGGTCCCCTCTCCAGCGCCCCTCGGTACGGCGTAGGACTCTCACAGGCCTGTTGGTGTAGTTAGATGGTAAACTGTGTTGTCCCTAAGTCTCTGCGTTAACCCCACGGTTAAAATAATGATCATATATCGTTATACCTTCCTGGGGGTGTCGGGTCCGCCCGTAGTATTTGTTTTGCATATTTTATTATTTTTTTATCAATACGCACTCGAATAAGAAAATACCTCATTTATTTCTAGGAATAATCTTTGATTGTTTCTCTGTACATGTATATTGCATTCGATTTCTGGATTACATTTTTGTACATTTTCTGGACAGCGTCATCGTACGCTACAACGTAATTAAAAAAAACAGTTATTTTCACTAGAAAATAAAAAATACCGCGAGGAATCGTACACTGGAATTTTCCACGAGTTGAAAAGACCGATTTTTATGGAAAATGGGTTTGAGATGGGGAAATCTAACACCGTTCACTGTTTGCCACTCCTGCTCTTGGCCGCCTGCGTCGTGTATCACAACACACAACATTCTCGGATGCATGTGGAGCATGATTTGATTTGCACTGAGTTTGCATGATGTCGCTCGGTTACCGACAGTGCCATTTCAATAAAATGAATATGCTGCAACGGTTATACCACGACACCAAATTAAACAATGCATACTATTTAACCTCAGATCTAAATTATATTAAACACACTGCTCGAATACTACTTATATATTAATTTATTTGAAAATACCGTAAAATTACAAAACAAAATATCATAATAATGGCATCTTGTAACGCTTCTAACTAGACAAAGCTTTCCAATGAAAACGCCAATATTTACTGCCATTACAAAAAGTGAACTACTGTATTTTTACTTATTTTTATTACGGTTTTATATGAAATGTTGGTGGTTTATGTATTTATCCATATAAATACATACATATTTTAGGAATATACTCAATCAGTCAATTGTTTAGACACTACACACGATATATTTATGTTAATGTATTGACATTTAAAGATTTAGACATCAAGACAACTATTTACTTGATATTTGGACAGCTAAGGGACCCTATGACACTTGGGATAACATAACGATTCTAACAATATCATATACTTCCAAATTGGTTCAAGCGTTTAGAAGTTATGGTAGAATAAAGTAACGGAAAACATACGTCGATGAACCCTTAACACATTATACTCCTATTTTGTTGGGCAGTCGCGTAAAAATTAAGGTAATTTATATCAAGGTCCTTGTGAGTAATGATTATTCTACAGCTAATTAATTTTGCAATTACAAGATTGTCCTAAAATAAATATATAAAAATCAAGAACAACAATCAAAATAAATCATTTCATTTACCAATTAAATCATTTTCACTCGAGCTTACCTAGTCTTTCTATTAGCTGGGTGTGCAAAATCTTAATAATAATAATAAACTCTTTATTTGCACTTAATTATTATACAAAAAGGCGAGCTTATTGCCACATGGCAATGTCTTACAACTAACCTAAACACAGTGGTACATACGCGCATTGTGAAAATAAAGATTATTACGTAACATACAGACCGTCTGCATAACATACAGACAAGTGGAAGAATTTAAAACTAATAATGCCCGAGGAGAGGAAATTGGGAGAGGAAGAGGAGAGAAAGAGAAGAACTGGTTACTTCTTAAAAAGGTAGTAATCCTTAAGGTGAGTCTTAAACGATGGTAAAGAAGGCGAGTTTCGTATGTTTGCTGGGAGATCGTTCCAGAGTCTCGCACCACATTCCTATTCTTTCTGGACACAGAAAGAATAGGAATAGAAATCACTATTATGACTCGGAATTTTTAGTAAACTGTCAGAGGCTGACCGAAGGACGAGACCGTGGGAACGTAGTGGTTCAAAATCTTCGTATTTGTTCATGCATTTGAAATATAATATTACAGGCTGCCGCAAACCTAGCATTTGTGCTAGGTTTGCGGCAGCCTGACAGATCGTCAGATGGATATATCCTGTCTTCCTATGGGCTTCCTTCGTGCTTTGGGCTCCCATAACATTATTCATTATAGCCTTTTGTACTACGTTAATTTTCCGAATATATATTTTAACTCGTGCTCCCCATCCAAGAATGCCGTACATTATAACTGCTAGTCAAATAGCATAATAAATAACATTCAAAGTATATAAGTCAAAAATGTAACGTAATTAAAATAAGATATAAATAATACTAACTTTGTTTTTAATACAAAAGCTTTACAAA
This sequence comes from Micropterix aruncella, assembly GCA_944548615.1. Taxonomy (NCBI): domain Eukaryota; kingdom Metazoa; phylum Arthropoda; class Insecta; order Lepidoptera; family Micropterigidae; genus Micropterix; species Micropterix aruncella. The sequence continues at coordinate 1,212,131 of OX155950.1, forward strand.
ATAATTTAATGAAACTGGATACTTTTTTTAAGCTTCAATGGGGTAACAACCCACCTTAATGTCTAACGACAATTATCTCACAGGTGGCCGGATTTTTTTAACATCACGTGGCAGTACTCAGGCATGTGGCAGCCGGTCTCCACCCATCCAAGTATGGACCACGCCCGGCGCTGCTTAACTTGGCGATCTGACGGGAACCAGTGTTTTAATACGGCTACGGACGTTACAAATGCCAGTACAGTCTTAAGCTGTAATTTAATTTTGGTTTCGTCGACCAAGACTCACGAACAAATGGAAATTGTGAAACTGATACATATTTAAGCATTAATACATTTTAGTAAATCTATACTAATATTATAAAGAGGTAGAGTTTGTGACGTTGTAGGCAGTAATCTCTGGATCTACTGAACCGATTTTGAAAATTCTTTTCCCAATAGAAAGCCACGTTATTTGTGAGTGTTATAGGCTATATATTAATCCGAAAAATGAAAAGACTTTTTCGTGGTAGTCGGATTTCCAAAGTAAGTCGGAAAAAACGGTCGAAAGAAAAGTTTTCTAACTAACGCTGCCTTCACGATGAGAGATATATGATTAAGTTTTAGGAAAAAGTTGTCGAGCCTATTAATGCCTACAAAAAATTCAGCGACAGCATATGTCTAACTTGATATTTAAGTCACAAAAAGTAGTTTTTCAAATTAAAAAAATAATTTCAATCGTTAGGTCATGTTTATTGGTCATATTATCAACAATTATGAATTATTATTAAAATAAGTAAATTTATCGTCTCAAGTGTTTAAAACAAAAGACTTTTCCCTTTTACTCTGCATATAATTTCACTTTTGCTGCATAAATGGTTAAAGAGAAAAGACACTCACAAATAAGACACTCACAAGGAGACACTCACAAATAACGGTAATATAGTCAAATTGGCATGCAAATACATACACACATATGCAGTAAAAATATAACCCTTCTTTTGGCAGTCAGGAAATAAATCATAGCACTCAGTACTAACCAAACCACACTCATAATTTGATCACAAGTAAAGAGTTTTACCGCCCAACGAAGTGGGCACGGGTCAGCTAGTTAATAATATTATAATAAACTAATGTGTTTATTTGATCAATTGATAAAGCCAGTGCTTATGAATTTAGATGTAATTTGTAAATTTATACAAATTTTATCATAAGGAAAACAAATCAATTTGCGGGTGCATAAAGCAAAATTCTCTTTTAGTTGCGACTAGTCGACGACTGATCGATACTAGTAAACATTTAGTGAAATATCAAAATTATTCCATGCGACATTTTTTTTGTCATTCTGAAGGATTATTCACTGCACGCGAAACTACATACTATACAGTTCCCATATAATAAAACTACGTAACGGCATACCGTTACGTTGTTTACGTTACGTCTTATCCATTTACCATGTTTTAAGTTGTAGTTATTCCTGTACATATACCGGAATACACAAACATGGTGAATATATAATATAACGAATTTACCACGTAAAATGTGAAGAACCTGGCGTTTGGGAGATGTTGCAACCGCCGTTTTCTAGGGTATACTGAAGTGCTGTCAATCGTCATCCGTTGTTCTGCGTCGCGACCTTTGCTGCGTCCGTTGTTCTGCGGTTTCGGCGAGCGCGAATTTTGAAATCTGCCGTGCGGACAATACTTGCTGTATTTTGTGTTGTGTCCTTGTACTCGGCGATAAGCAATAAAACATTTAAAGAAGAGGGTTCAACTAAGTAGAGCGTTTGAGACCGTCATTTCTATCGTACTACTTTCCTCATTATTATTACTCACAAGCTCATTTAAACACTGTCAGACTTTATCATTTGAAATGTCAAATAATCAATAAGCTACACGCTTGCTTTGGGAATTATCACACTGGAAAGGCAGTATTCATGAAAACAACGTCATTCATTAATCAACTCGAGAGTTGACGTATAGCGTAAGTTCAATTTAATGCTATGCAACAAGAGGATGTTTCGCATGTGTTAAAACTGTGTGGCACTAAACTCATACAAAACTATGAAGGTAGTTTTATATTTAATTTTATTAAAATATAATATTTTACTCTAATTGTATACTGATAAAAAAGAAAGAATGAAAAACAGGTTTATTCTGCCAAATTTATACTAACAATGATAATGAAAAATGAAAACCTACATATATTTTTAATTACTACAAACGCCGGGCTTATTGGTGTACGATTTCTTACAGCCCAGCCAAAAACAAGCAGCTCATTCTACCAAATGAATTTGTCTAGCAAAATTTGTTTAGAAAAAAATAACAAAAACACTATGTTTAACTTCGTGTGCAGAATGTGCCCTACCAAATAATCTATACTAATATTATAAAAAAGGTATGATTGTAAGTTTGTATGTTTGTAAGTTTGTAAGTTTGTTTGTAGGGGGTAATCTCCGAAACTATTTATCCAATTTCAAAAATTCATTCACCGATGTAAAGCTTCATTATCTATGAGTGCTATAGGCTATATTTTAATGTGATAGATATTGGTTTTCAATAAGAAATTACGAGATTTGTAAATCGATTCCGAAAACAATGCGTCCATAGCCCGATATCGTCCGTAAGCTATAGTGTCCGTAGCCCCGTTGACACCGGTTCTTGCGGTGGGCGCGGTCAATATTGGGATGGGTGACCGTCTGAGTTTTGAACTGCGTGATGCTACAAATGCCCACCTAGAAGATGGTTACAATAGGCAATAAGGCGGGTTCAACGAAAATGCACGTAACTTGTGGGTAAAATAAAAATGCTTTATCAGTGAGGTGTTTTATCGGCGTGCGCTGAAGAAACGGTTTGATATATTTGAAAACAATATAAACAATAACATCGGGGGTTTGTAAAAAAAAAAAAGGTGAAGTAAGAAAAATAGGTAGGCATTGTTTGTTGAAGACATTAACAATAAAATAAGAATTCTTATCAAAATAAATAATCCTTTATAACGGGTGTTAAATAGAGATAATTTATTTATTTATTTATCCTTTTTTTATAGTTACATAAAAGAGATTGCGTTCATTTTTTTAAGGATTACTTCACCCCACTAGGTATACGCCTGTGTTGGGGTGATGGATACTGTGGTATTTGCTGAGCCTGTACGCCTTGCCTGCTGTTCTTCTATCGTCTCATAAAAAACAATACGTAATATTATTTAGTTTATTATAATATAAATAGTATAATATAACATAAAACAATATAATATAATATCATATATTATAACATATAAAATAATGTATCATATTTATATATAATATAGTATAATATAATAAAATATAACATATTATAATCTGTATATCTGTATATCCATAGTTTACATCTGTATATCCTATAATTTGTGGTTAGAAATAAAATATTTTAATATATCATACTTTCGCATAATTATCTCATTTCATCTCTAGTATAACTTGAGAGCCAATGAGACACCCGTCTCTTGAACTCGTTGTCGGTTATGTTTAAAATCTGTCCTGTGTACGAATTAAATATATTATAGAGTTTAGGTCCGAGATATGCGTAGTGTCGTTGTCCGTATACAGTCCTCATTTTTGGTTGAATCTGTTTGCCTTTGTGTCTAGTGTTGTGTTTGTGCTCTGTTTTGTCTTTATCCGTGTTCCTCATGAAATAATATTAGCTATTTGCTGTAAGGTGAATAAATTTAGCTATTTGCTGTAAGTGTTTAGGTGGTATAGTTATATGGCGAGGTGGCGAGGGGTAGCGTGTAACTATATATATATATATATATATATATATATATATATATATATATATATATATATATATATATATATATATATATATATATATATATATATATATATATATATATATATATATATATATATATATATATATATATATATATATATATATATATATATATATATATATATATATATATATATATATATATATATATATATATATATATATATATATATATATATATATATATATATATATATATATATATATATATATATATATATATATATATATATATATATATATATATATATATATATATATATATATATCAATGATATAGCTAGCTGTTTTCTAAATAGTCACTTACTATGTTTTGCTGATGACATGAAGATTTTCAAAATAATTAAATCGGTCGGTGATGTCGCCGACCTTCAGGCGGACCTTTCAAGATTGGACAGTTACTGTCTCTCTAATAAAATTGACCTCAATCCATCCAAGTGCACCGTTGTCACCTACACCCGTAAAAAAATATTTACTCTAGCCTCATACTCATTAAAATTTCATAACTTGCAGAGGTGCAGCGTGGTTAAAGATCTTGGTGTCATTCATGATTCTCATCTACTGTTCGATAATCACGTTCAATCTATTGTTTCTAAAGCTTCCAAAGCTTTAGGTTTTGTTATGAGGAGTGCAGCTTGTTTTCACCGTGCTAAAACTTTCAAGATCCTTTACTGCACTTTTGTCAGAAGCATCTTGGAATATGCATCTCAGGTATGGAACCCTTGTTATGACAAATATATAAACAGAATCGAGCGCATTCAAATGAAGTTCGTGAAATATCTCTGCTTCCGTCTGAAAATCCCATACAGCTCATCTAACTATTTCAATTTATGCAAGAAATTTCTTATCCTCCCCTTGATTAAGCGGCGTGAAACCGCGGACTTAACCTTTTTGCTAAAAATTACCTCCAATAATATTAACTGTCCTGACTTACTAAATAAAATTAATCTCCGTGTTCCTTCCAAACTCAATAGATTTAACCCTGCTCTTCATGTTCCTCATGCTGGTACCAACTATAGGCAAAATGCATTTCTGTGGCGAACAAGTGACAATTTCAATGACATGATTAAACGCTTTGACTTTGATCTATTCTGTACGAGTGTTAACTCAGCTAGGCAGCGGCTGAACAGTGAATTTTTTAGCATTAATTGTTGAATTAATTTTTGATGCATTCTTAATCAATAGCTTTAATTGAAAGATCGCATATGTTTCTACAACGTTATTTAAACGTGAAAACCTTTAATTGGCTCTCTGCTATGTTACTCCGGCATTGTTAAATTATAATTAGCTGTTGGTTTTCCTGAAAATAAATAAATAAATAAATAAATAAATATATATATATATATATATATATATATATATATATATATATATATATATATATATATATATATATATATATATATATATATATATATATATATATATATATATATATATATATATATATATATATATATACATATATATATAGGTAGCGTGCAACTTATTATCTAAAGGTAGCGTCTAAAAAGGTAAATAAACGCCACCCTGCTTAAATTAACAAATCAATTAGAAACTTGACCCGAAGCAAGGCAGCGGGCAACAGCTAGTAGCCAGCCTATAAAGGGCGCAACGATTTAATGAGGAGGGGTAATGGAAACGGAATGGAAATTTATGTGGAAGAATTCAAATGTTCTGTGAGTCTGTTTTTGAAGCATGTTATACTCGGCAAAGTTTTCACATGTTTTGGCAATGCTTTCCAGATACGAGCTCCAATTACGGTGAAAGAGAATGAGAAAAAGTCATCGCTGTGACCAGGGATAGAGAGTAGCAGACTATCTTTAGATCTCAAACGAGCCCATGAGCGGATGGTGAAGAAAAGCAGCCGGTGATATAATCTGCAGCGACGCCCCACAAGATCCTGAAAGCAGACAGAGTACTCTCATGGCGCTTCTCTCTGAACTGTGTGATATGGTTAAATTTTTCGAGTCCATGTATGGAAACCACAAGTCATGTATGACCTTCAACGTTGGTGGCTAACTCTTCTGGGAGTTATATTTTTCTGTACTGGAGCCCAGAAAACAAATAAACACAAACAGAGCCCACCGTGTTATCAGCAATACTTATGATTTGATTGTTATAAATAACGCTATTTTATAAACAACCAAACCTCTGGCAGATTTTAGCTGATTCACATGTTCGTTAACTCCTACATTATACTATATCCAAGCCTATATACCTTAAATCAAAATATGAAGGTACTGGTTCGGTTTGTAGTCGTTAGACGTATGTATGTCAAGAGTTTTGTTAGCGTTGCTTGTTTAATATTAATTGTTCAAATATGTTCATTCCGAGTGTCAGCGCAGTTAAAGCGTGAGAAAGTTTAAGGCTGGGGACTGGTCAACATAAACGATCACAAGAAACGTATATTTCTTTATTATTATTACACAAAGATATAAAAAGTAAATTAATTCGATTACTATGTTATTATTGGGACAGCGAACGGCGGGTCTTGTTTTCCCTGTTTACAAAAAATACACTATTTTAGATATTTCTCTTAGACGCCGAGCTTCTTGAAAAAGTACCCCGTCTAAGGCCGTCGAGTGATCCTCGGCGATGATGAACTCTTACACCCGAATCTATAGACGAGTGCTTGATCAGCAAGCGCTGGCTATTGCTTATGCATAGCCAGAGGAAATATTCGGTAAACGCAGAGGAAATATTCATAGTACAAAAACGATGCTTACGAATAATATGTGGAATTCCAAAGACTGACAGCTGCAAACCACTATTTAAAAAGGAGTTTGTGCTAACGTGTATATCGATATACATCTTGGAAACCTGCAAATTTATAAGGGACCACGATCAGTATTTCAAAACAAACAATGTTGAACACGGCTATAACACACGAAATAAACATGAGCTACAAGCACCCAAGCCAAATTTAACTCTATTTAAAAAAGGAATGTTATACAATGCAATAAAAATCTATAACCACCTACCTGCAAATATCAAAGAAATAAAAGGAAAAGGGTTTACCGCAGCGTTGAAAAAATGGCTTATCGATAAAAGCTTTTACACATTAAACGAATATTTCTCATAATATTATATTGTAGGCATGCATGTTCATTTTGTTTTTACAATAATTCAATTAGGAAGATTACAAATTTTCAATTATATACATTTCGTATTTATAGGCGGATTTTTTATTATTCCTTGATTTTGATTTTTTTTCATTATTTTTTATATTATTGGTGAATTATTTTTTATTAATTGTTTTCTACTGTTACATTTTAAATTATATACATTTCGTATTTATAGGCGGAATTTCGATTATTCCTTGATTTAGATTTTTTCTTTATTTTTTATATTATTGGAGAATTAGTTTTTCTAATTGTCTTCTACTGTTAGTTCTACTTATCCGGTCTGATTAGATTTTTTCATGTTAAACCAGTGAAATAATTACATTTTTAATAAGATATTATAATTAGCAGATAAGTCAATTTAGCAGATAAGTAAATTTGTCAATCTGTTTTAATAACAGGTAATTGTGAGATACATAGTTTTACGCATTATCACCATAAATGTACCACCACAATTTCGGACAATAAAAATATTTCTATTTCTATTTCTATTTCCATCGATTGTGTTCTCGGGAATCTTTCCGTTTCGTCTGGCAATATTCGTAAAATTATTGGCCATAAAAAGAAGAATTATTCTCTTTCGTAAAATGATTCTAAATGAATTGCATCATTGTTTTATTCTTTGTCATTGTGCTTTCTTTCAATATAATTCATTGTCTGCCATTTTAAAAAATGCACCGCGATACCGGCAACCATCTTGTCATTTTGACGTTTCGACCGAAATCCGGCCAAGTACTTAAAATATCCACAAAATTTCCAATCTGATAGGAATGCCAAATACATTGAAGAATCAAAGGCGGGAGGTTGATAGAAACACATCAGAAGGCAATAAAATACGCAAATATACTCCGTAAAGGTAAAAAACATGAGGAGTGACGTGTTTGACAATTCCAAGCATTGCTCAAGCATCTTTCATGGGATACTTGACTTGAGCCACTCCTTAAGCATTGCTGACTCGACTATCGAATGAATACAGGTACTTAAACCGTACTTAAGCCCGAGTCGTTGCTTAAGTATCGACTATAGATTCGGGTGTTTGCGAATTTACTGTTAAACCATAATTACATCAGTATGAGAGATAATCTAGTACACAGTAGACAAAGAGAATCACTCCGATATAATCTGGTACCTACTAAACAGAAGTGGACAAATTAAAGATAAAACTTTTCACAGGAAGTTATTGAATTGCTTAGGCCGTATTTAATGACATGACAACGTGCGATATTTTCGACATCCAAAGAATGTACCTGTAAATTGTCAAACGATTAATCACTGCTTAACAGTTTGTTTAAAACTGGCCATGGGAATCCGGACGTATCATTATTTCCTTAAACTATTGACATTCTGCACGTGTACACTTCGCCCGCCGTGTTATGTAAACTTGCCTTAATGTACTTCTTCTGATCAGTGTCGGATTGGTCGGGGAACCGAGTCATAAATTCGCGATTTCAAGCAATTTCTATATTTTAATGTTTAGAATAGAATATTTTTATATTGTTCGTCTTTCATTATTATCATCAATCTTCAATATATCAATTTCTGGCTTTAGCGCTACGCCTATACGTATCATGCTATTCTCCTTATCGCAAACTCTTTCTCTCTGTTAAGTTTTCATTATAAAATTAGATTTTTAAAATACTGTTACTTCCACAGCTCAGGTATTTGTTCAGTCAGTCACAGCAAGATGGTCAAGATTCTCCAACAAGTGGGAATACATGACAAACACTTGCATATCATTACTAATCTCTATTGGCAATAAGTTCACGCATCAAAGTGTCCTAGAATATTTCTAAACAGGTGGACATAAGGCGTGGAGTCAGACAGGGTTACATAATATCACCTGCGCTTTTCAATATTTATTCTGAGTTTATATTTATGGAAGAACTACTTCAATTCGAAAGTGGGATGAAGGCAAATGGTATAAACACCAGAAATATACAATTTTTATTATTATTATTACTATTATGTTTAGTAGACAGGTATGGCATATCTGAATTTAACACTAATATATCTGAAGTTTGCTTACAATACTTTTTAAATGTAAGTCTAATCCATTTTTAAATATGTTGACAATTCACGCTTTAACTACTTCAGCAGTACAACTGTTTCACTAATCCACAGTCCGGTTGGCTAGGAAGTGCTTCCTGGGATTGATGTAGAAACGTGTTTTCTCCAGTTTTTAAAACGTGTCCTCTCAGATGATGCACGTGGCTTCGCTTTAAGATTTAAGACAACTCGGGGTACTTATAAAATCAGTTTAGGGTCTTATACATCCCAATAAGATAACCTCTGATCAGACGATCATTAAGTGTAGGCAGTTGCAATCTGTTAAGTATGTATGAATTTTCCAGCTTGTTAAAACCAATTGGTAGAGTTATCGCTCTGCTCTGTACTTTCTCGAGGTTCTCAAAATCTCATCATCGTTCACAAAATAAGGATTCCAGACCTGGAATCTAAACTCAAACATTAGTCTGATGTAGGTTTTATGTAATGACAAAATTCAGCCTGGTGGGATATAGTGGAACGATTTGCGGATGAGGTACATAACGGCCCTCATATAATACAATAATAATGTACTTTGAGGTACCAGCAAAGTATTATAGCTCCTCATGACAATGTGTAAGCATCTGACGAATATGGGTTGAAGATGAACACCACAAATAATAAGTACATGCTAATCAGTAAAGTACCCGTAAACTTACCTACAGATACAGTTTAGAGAATTCGACCGGAGAAATCTAATAATGTCTATTTACACGGCTGTAATTTGAACGAATATAATGAATGAGGTTTATTTATTTATTTTTATTTATTTAAGTAATTCAAGAATAATTTAAAACAATTTTATCTTAGGAGCTAAGCATTAAATATTTTAAACATTGAATAAATAGCTGAAAATGAATACATAGCAAAGTCCAGTGACAACGCCACCTAACTAGGCCGGGACCTGTTCTAAGGTGAACGTTTAATTTTGTGCGTGCTTGTTCATAATTGTGATTATTACAAAAAACAAAATATTTTTGTAACAAAAAAAAAAAAAAATAATAAAAAAAAAATTGTCGTAATAAAATAATTATTTGATCACAAAAGAATAAACATGCAAAAACTACCTTAAAAACTATTAAATACCTAAAATTAGGAGTAGAAAATAAACATGTAACTAAGTTGAATATATATATACACATATATACATACATACATACACATACAGATATATTTAAATATAATAATATTAAATACAATAATAAAAAGTAAATTTAATATGATATAAAATATAGTATAACATAAAATTCTAAATATTAATGTGTTCGAATTAGTATATTAATATATAATGTCCAATATTTTTGTGATTTTTTGTCGTCCCTCTTTTATAAGCCAATTTGTAAGTAGCCTTTTAAAGTGGGTCTTATTTTGCGTCGATTTTATATCACCAGGAAGAGCATTAAAAAACCTTGGGGCTATGAATGTATAGGAGCGCTGACCAAAAGCAGTATTCCTTCTGGGTACTATTATATTGCGGTCTTTGGAATACCTCGTTCTTATGGTACTTTGAGAAAAAATATTTATTTGGTCAAACTTAGTATAGGAGAGTGTGGCTTATAAATATAGTTGCTTGGTATCCAACACATTATACTCCTTGAAAAGATCTTCCGAAGGATATCGATACGGCTTTCGCATGAGAATCTTTAAAATCGACTTTTGTGCAATATCTAAGGGGTAAAGAATGGTCAGAAGGTTAGAATCGAACTGTCAAGTCGTGGCGATTAGAAATTTGCACGTTTTTTTAATCACCGGCTAAGAATTAAAATGAACAATTTAATTCATATTTTATAGAAAAAAACATTCCTGAAATGGAAATAAATATTCTGTGTAAATCTTCATCATAATTAGATATATATAATATATTTAGATCGTTATATTTATATATTTGTGTATGTATGTATATGTATGTGTGTATGTGTATATGTATCTATATGAGTACCTACGTCAGTTAGGCTTCTCCACCTAAGTCAGAAAGTAAGTCGTATGCCCAGATACAGGCTATATTTGGCCTAGTTGGGTATACGCTGAGCATGGTCATGTGAATGTGGGCCGTTGTTTCTTCGCACCATTACTTGGTATGACCATTTTTATGCGTTTTATAATTATGTTTGATACAAATAAATAAATAAATAAAATAAATAATTTTAGATAAAAAATAAAATATTCGTAATTTGTTTTAAAATAAATTACGAAATAAAAATATCTTTAATTGTATGGCCAATGCAACACGAAATTAGCTATGACAAAGGAATATTTTCCATATGTTTTCTTCTCTACTCGAGTATTACTCAACTGAGTCGATGAACGATTTTCGACTATAGGACTCACTTGGCACCTGAGTAGTAATTGGTTGAGTAAAGACTTAAGTAATGATTGATTATGACTATATGTAGATTCAATTGTTAGCATGCTAGCGTATTCAATAATAACCTAATACATAATTAATATTCAATACCAGGAACACTTTTTATATATTTTTTTTGGCAGAAGAGAAACAAAAGCAAAAATAAATGCGGTGAATTCATAGTTCGATTTCAAATAAATCACTGATCTTGTTTTTAGCCTTTTTGATGGCATTGCTTCACAGCAATCTAGAAGTTTTACTAATTTTATTTGAGCAGTATTAATTGGTCTATAAAATACTTTCATTTGAACAAGCTAGCATTCTTAGTTTCCGAGATATTACGGTTTATGCTGGTGACCCGGATTCAGTGCTCCGGAATGTATTTCTTTAATATTTATTTGGTTTCTTATATTCGCTCTATATGCATTGGTGCGTCGCGTCTGTCCATTGTAAAGCAACCAAGAAGTTTTATCAATTTTATTCATCCATCCTTACTTTCCGAGGTATTAAGGTTTATGGTAGTAACATGGATTCATTGCTCCCGAGTGTTTAATATTTATTTGGTTTCGTATATGCGCTTTATATGCGTTGGTGCGTCTATCCATTGTAAAGCAACCATAAAGTTTTATCAATTTTATTTGAGCAGTATTAAATAATCTATAAAATAACTTGATTTAAACAAGCTAGCATTCTTAATTTCCGATGTATTAAGGTTAATGGTGGTAACCTGGATTCATTGCTCCCGACTGTTTTTATAAAATATGTATATGGTTTCGAATAGGTGCTCTATATGCACTGGTGCATCTGTCCATTGTAATCGATATTTTCCTATATGAAATCGGTTATATTCACTATAATTTACTCTTTCTTTTCTTATGCTCACGACGTACGTAATAAAAAATAGTTTTTTTCTGATTATCTGTTTGAAAATACGGCAGTTTGACCCTGTGCGCTACGGCAACGATGACACTTCGTGACACCGTCGGCTATGATGACAGCGCCCGCGCAACCGCCCAATACTAAAAACTTGAAGTTAAAGACAATGCAAACTTAATACACAATCGCCTACTACCTTCCCAGAATGGTAAATTTGGCTGTGGCTATGCCTGTGACTCTTTGGTGTGACTATGTTTGTGAATATACGTGTGAGTGTGTGGTACTAAAAAAACGCAATGCCCATTGCGAATATCAATTGAACTCAAAGTTAAGGATAACAGTACTTTTTAACAACTATCGGATGTTTTGGAATTTCGCAGTAAATAGAAATGGCTCAGAAAAGTTATTTCTACTTTAATAGGTGGAATATCCAATTCTCCTTCGAAGAATCAGTTTGTTTACACATCACATCATGCTACGTCATACCGTTTATTAATTGCACTACATAATCATATTAACATACTAACAGCCAAACTGATTCTGAAAAAGAGCATCTATAAAAGTAGCTGCCTATTGATTATATTGATTTTTTAAAATTATTTTAACATTTTCGGATATTTAATTTGGACTTTTTGACGTGACAACGTCTTATAATTCGATGGAGCGGCTGCACGCACGAAAAAACATGACTCATGCGGGGTTACCTCGCTCTGAGGCGTTCCATTTATTATATTTATTATTCAATATAAATGCTGCCATCTACTGGTTGCGACAAGAATTATTTACTAACCTCAGTCTAAAATAGCACGAATGAAAATCACTAGATTGATTTAAATTCTTGACATAATTTTATATGTATTCTTGATATACGGAATGTTATTACTGAATGGACAATTTTCTTGTGGGTACAACAAAGTGCAACAAAGTAAGCAAATTTTATTAAAAAAAAAAAAAGTATGAAAAGCTATCATTACGATGCGCTATCTAGCGGCTGGTAAAATGTCGCTGATATTGTTTATTTACGACGTATTACCTACCGCTAGATGGCGCAGCGTGCTCAAACGCTTCTCAAACCGGTATTTAACAGTTTGAGATTTCAAACTTTCAAATTAAAAAAAACAATAAACTTTAAACAATAAACAATTATACAATTATACTGCTATACAATAATACATTTACATGTTGTAGTCAAATCGGTGAGTATAAAAGCATATATTTTTGGGTGTTTGTTATAAACAATATCAGAATCTTAAATGAAACTGATTCAAATGCAACCATTCCATCATTATTTTCTTATGACGTTGTCACGTTCAACTATCGTCAGTAAACCGACTTTACAGACAACCGAATTTTTTCTTAGTATTTTAGTTATTGATTAATTAAAATATTTTGACTTTTTATATGATCTTATTCTAATAATTCACGATTCTTTTTAATATTTTATTCATTATGGTGCCGAACTCATTAGATTTTCTATTTATATTTAAAATATGTAAGATAATCAAACTAGAATCATGAAAACAGCTTGTAATAACTGCCTGTTACTTAAAGTAGCTTATATACTCAATGCTTATATATTACTAACTATGGTATGGTATATTGTGACACATTCAAAAGCAACTAGGGTTGTCGACTACAGCGGGCGAGCCCGTCACCTCAGGAAGTTTTAACGATTAGTCGTTCTATCTCCCTGAAGTGAGCGCAGAAGACTTGAGGACAAAACAGTCCACCATCTAGCTACGCCACAAGCCCGTAAGAGGCCAACGCCTTAACCGCGAAATAGCCAGGAGTGTTACCCGGCGGGCCTACACTCACGCCCTTACTTTCAATTGTGACCAGATTACTCCAGTCTCTCGATTGGTTACGAGTTCGAGGTCGCTTGCGCGGTCCTCCCCCTTACGAAGCGGTGAAACGGTGTTTACCGAATCTATCGCGGACCACAGCGTCCTTTGCCCGGCTGTTCACCCAGGATCGGGTAGCCGATGGTCGTTTCAAGAGCAGTCGCCGTAAGGTCCGCAACCACCCCCGCTCTATAGGAAACAGTACTGCTTCCAGACTCCCCCGACTGTTAGTCAGAGTGCACAGTCGATTGGCTAACGCCGCACGGTGCGCAGACCGTCCAGGAGCGCCAGAAGGTTGATTCCGAGGGGAAACTAACCATAAGGCCAGAGTCCTACCCAGGCTCGCACTTCATGTGTGAAGGCCGTCGGATATTTGTATTGGTGTTCTCCTTAGAACAGGCTCTTCCTAGTTAGGAGCAACACAAGCTATGTTAAGTGCTAACGGTGTAATTTTTTTGTGGACCAATAAAAAAAATAAAAAAATAGGTGTTCACCCGTGAGTGTGACCAACCCTGAACAGAATGGGTCTTCGTGGCCAACTCAGCAAGGGCCCATTAACTCCCACATTCAAGAGCAGTAAATTAGCCAATTGGATACGAATGTACTGTAATGTAATACTTGTTTTTATCCTCTGCGACAACGCTCTCATTTAACCCTCTCCCTGCCGTCTCGTTTCCTCTTATTGGTTCATATATGATCCATGCTCCATTTTGGCTGAAGTGAGCTCAACCCATCATAATATAAGATGTAAATATTCATTCTCTCATTATTTATTTCTCTCATTATGTTGTCTATACATTGGAATACACCTCTCCTTTTCAATGAACCAAAACTGTTCAAAAGAAGTGAAAGAAATAGTTCTCGCGACTACATTGTCAGAAAATCCACCTAGCGAGCAACAGTTTGGATCTAAAAGAGTTAAGGGCACGGACTAAATTTCTCGCGCAAGTATGTGGTGGAGTATTCTTATACATATATCTCTGGTATGGGTAACGATACTTTGCAACCTCCGAGCGAGTCAGTACCCGATAAATCTCCTGAATTTGATTCAGAGCTGAAGGCAGATTGGTCACGATTCGCTGTTGCCATGGGCTGCCCCCTGGATTCAGTGGTCTGTCTCACGCCCTGGAATGTTTTGTTTTATGAGCTCCTGGGTCTGCCGACATCGAGCGAAGAGTGGTTGCTCTAGGCATAATCCTAAAAGATGTCATCATAAGGGGAGAGGGGTGGGGGGGAGAAACGTTGTCTGCCAGCAAGACGCAGGCAATCATGTTATATAGGGGCGCCTTGGTGATTCGCTTAAATGGGGCATTTTCATATGCTAAGATAGTCTTAGTAAAAGCGTGACATTTTTTCTTATCCATGAGCCAAGTGAGTCTCACCGAATGGAGCATGCGATTTCCAGCGCAGGGCACCATTTTCAAGGGAATTTTCGCACATGGGCGGCGTCGACGTTCACGAAGGCAGAAAAAGTTACGTCCAACCCTGGTTCCGATATGCCGAGCTTACCGTACCACATAGCTATGCATATTTTGGAGGGCGTGCGACAGCGACGGCGAAATATTTGTTTAACCGATTATCCAGCGTTTAGCGGACTGTTTCCGTGCCATCCTTTCGGAGCTATTAGGGTGTGGCAGAACAGATGCCGATCGTACTGGTCGCTTAAGCCACTGCTTCTTCCAGGTAATCGAGTACAAAATATAAAATTCTGAGTTCTCGTTGTTTGAACACTGGGAGCTAATGAACCCTTGCTGAGTTGAGCACGATGCCCCATTTGTTCGGGGTCGGTCACACTCAAGGGTCAACACCCATCCGGCGGCCTCCATGCATGAAGTGCGAGCCCGAATAAGACTCTGGCCTTAGGGCTAGTTTCCCCCAGGAGTCAACCTTCTGCTCTGGGCGGTCGGGGGAGTCTGAAAACAGTACTGTCTCATATAGAGCGGGGGTAGTCGTTTACCTTACGGCGACTGCTCTTAAAACGACCATCGGCTACCCGATTTCGGGTAAACAGCCGGGCAAATCTGTCGTGGTCCGCGATAGATTCGGTAGACACCGTTTCATCGCTACGTAAGGTAGAGGATAGCGCAAACGACCTCGAACTCGTAACCAGTCGGGAGACCGGAGTAATCTGGTCGCAACTGGAAGTAAGGACGCGAGTGTCAACCCGCTGGGTAACATACCTGGCTATCTCGCGGATAAGGCGTTGGCCTCTTACGGGCATGTGGCGGAGCTTGGCGGTGGACTGTTTTGTCCTAAGTCTTCTGCGCTCACCTCATGAGAGACAGAACGATCATATTTCGTCAAAACTTCCTGAGGTGACGCGTTCCCTCGTTGTAGTTGACAGCTCTAGTTGTGGTGGAGGTTGACCTGCTGTCGACCACTCTTGAAATGACCATTTGGCTACCTGATCCTGAATTCAGAGCCGGGCAAAAGATGCCATTGGTCCGCGATAGATTCAAATTGAATCACCGCTGAATATATGGCAGGTAGAGGCCGCGTAAGCGACTTTGGACCCGTATCCAGTCGGGAAGAAAAAGGTATCCTGGAGGTTAATCCCAAACGGAGATATCGTACCAAAACTGGTACACCGGCGAGGTGAACCCACTGGGTTACCTCTGACGGGTTCGGTGCTTTTCTTGGATGGTAGGTTTGTACCATCCCAAAATCTTCTACGCTCACCTCACGGGAGACAGAACGATCACATATCGTTGAAACCTTCTGAGGTGACGGGTTCGCCCGTTGTAGTTAGCTCTCCGACTAAGGGCAATACGTCGACACCCTGGCTCGGCGTGTCCATCGTATTATGCATGTTCACGAAACAAAGCTCGTCATTTGCAAATCTGTCGTAACGGCAAAAGGCGCAGTGCGCTCGCACGCAATTCTCGCCGATATACGCAAGAGGCCGAAGCGTACCGTTCGACAGGCAGTCGAAACAGGAAAAGCCTTACATGGAATACTAAACAGAGCGACTAATGTCATATTTTACGTCCCACATGCTATGCGAGTGCGCGAGGACCGCCTGTATCTGCTAATGTGCCGGAACACACGGACCTCGGCGACGTAATAAGATTGATCGTGGCGAGCTTTATTGGACGCTGCACCGGTCGATCCGTCGCAGGAGGCTGCGGATATGCTACATTGTCTCAGATTATCATCAGCGCGACAGGATTGTGGCTTATAAGGTTCCTTCATTCTGCCATATCCTTGGATTGGTTAGTTTTCCAGTTGTGCATTCTAGGTTAAATAGGATTGAGGCATGTTTTGGGCTATCCTTCGCAAACGTATTGTGCAGTGGTTGACAGATGGAATCGGCCGCGCGCCGGGAAACACCTCGAGCGGACCTGGGTGGCCGGGTTTCTAGCATTGCGCTCAGCCTGCGAATTGCCGGCGGAGTCTGGAAACGTATCTACGTTTCATAAAAGTGGGGTGATAGATGTCGACCTGAGGTCATCTACGCCTTGAAACGACTTGTTGAACACCCGATAAAAACGTGATAAAAACGGGCAAAGGGCGCCACGTATCCGCGATATATTCGAATACGAATAACCGCTAAGGTCACTTGGATATGTCAAATACAACGGGCGAACCCGTCAACTCAGGAAGTTTTATCGATAATGATCGTTCTGTCTCCCGTGAGATGAGTTTAGAAGACTTTGCGACTATACAAACCTACCGTCCAGCAAAGCCACGAATCCGCCAGAGTTCAACGCCTTATACGACTAGGCACTAGGAAGGTAACCCAACGGGCCGCCTACCGGTTTTTGCAGTATAACTCTGTCTGGAATCAACATTCACGATACCTCCGTCCTCCCGATTGGTTACGGGTCTGAAGTCGTTTGCGCGGCCTCTATCTGCCGTATATTCAGCAGTGATTCAGTTTCAATCTATCGCGGATCATTGGCATTTTTGCCCGGCCAATTTGTCACTTTAAGAGTGGTTAACGACATCTTGCGGTGTCAACTACAACGGGGGAGCCCGTCACCACAGGACGTTTTAACGATTTTTCGTTCTGTCGCCCTGCAGTGAGCATAGAAGACTTTGGACAATACACTCCAACATCTAGCTACGTCACAACCCGCAAGAGACCAACGCCTTTACCGCGAGATAGCCAGTAATGTTACCTGGCGGGCCGACACTCGCGCCCTTACTTCCAATTGTGACCAGATTTCTCCGGTCTCTCGAGTGGTTCCGAGTTCGAGGTCGCTTGCGCGGTCCTCTCCCTTACGAAGCGGTGAAACGGTGTACACCGAATCTATCGCGGACCAAGGCGTCCTTTGCCCGACTCTGAACCGGGATCGGATGGCCAATGGTCATTTCAAGAGCAGTCGCCGTAAGGTAGGCAACCACCCCCGCTCTATAGGAAACAATACAGTTCCCAGACTCCCCCGACTGTTAGTCGGAGAGCACAATCGATTGGCTTGCGCCGCTCGGTGCGCAGACCGTCCAGGATCGCCAGAGGTTTGATTCCCGGGGGAGACTGGTTGACCCAGTGTCCTACCCAGGCTCGCACCCCATGCGTGGAGGCCATCGGATGGGTGTTGACCCGTGAGTGTGACCGACCCTGAACACATGGGTCATTGTGGCCACCTCATCATGGGCCCATTAGCTCCCAGTGGTTAACGACAGGTCAACATCCACCCCGCTTCTTAAGAGAAAGTAAATTTCCATAGTCTCCACACTCCTTCAGTAATTAGTCAGAGTAGTGCACAGCCGATTGACTGACGTCGCACGGTGCGCAAACAGTCTAGTAGCCACGGAGGGCTCCCCCATGTGAAACTGATCCACTAGCCATGCGGCCTGAGATGCGAGAGTCCTGCCCGTGGTATTCCGTCACACGAGGAGTCTACTGAATAGGAGATGAATCGTGAATTGGGCCGACCCGAAAGCACAGTGGATCTTATGGCCAATCTGCACGAAACCATTCGCTACCGCTAAGGTCAGGTGAGGTTCGCGTATTCCCCTCCCAAGTACGACCGGGAAGACGTATTGATAATGATACTAACACTGTGAGCGATGTCTGAGTTGCGCTTTAAAATTATTCAGTAAATTCTGCATTATAAAACTTGCATATCTTATTCTAGGATGACTAATCCAAAGTTGTTATATTTGTAAAAACCATTCCAGCCATTCAGGTTTCGTGTCAAAAAATATTTTCTAAAGTGAAGATTATTAGAAACAAATTAAAAAATCATTCTAACTAGGAACCATTCGAACCGGCTTTATTTATTCATAACAAAAGGGAAGTAACATTCAATTTAAATAAGGAAGCTATTACTGAAACCTTAGCTAAAGATTCGATGGACTTCACGCAGTTTCTTAAACTTAAGAAATAAAGTAATATTTTACAAGTAAAAGACTGTGATTTTTGTCTATGGGGCGATTAGTGGGGCCTGAAGAGCACTTTTCCTGCCGAGGCCCAAACGGTTAACACTCTTCTCAACTTTCCATTATTGTCAGAGTGCACGAAACATATTACCTTTACATAAAATATTGTGTCCTTACCTAAGAAGTTGCTGTTTTATAAAGAAAATTTAAGGCCAAAAACTTTGTATGAAGAATATATATTTAATTAAACGAAATATTGACCCCTATTATCTATGCAGATTTGTCATTTTATTAGGAGTTGCTTAATCCCTCTGCTGTAAACTCTCGTGGACAGGAACCAATGAATGCTTTGCAGGCGTTTTTCACCGACTCTTCAAAGTTGATTTTTTCCGTTGTGAAAAGTAATCTAAATTCTGAAAAAAAAACTCTATTTGAGCATGATCTGGCAAGTATTATGGGTGACCAAGAGTCTCCAGCCGCAACTCCTGCAACTTTGCGACTGTTTGCAGTGAAATCTGTGGTTATACATTGTCATGCGGAAGCAGTGGCGATGAGCGATTAACCAGGCTGGGTTATATAATCACGAGCTTCTCCATCATTGTTTGCAGTTCTTGATAGTACACATTTACGGTTACTGTATAGCCAGACTGCAAGAAACTGTAAGAGAAAACCCCGGCACAGGATCTGATATTCGAAAATAACGTAAACTTTTAACTATAGCATGGTTACACAAACGAAAATATATCTGAGCAAAAAGGAACGACGGAAAGACAAATAAACAACTGATTCCTTTAAAATAGAATAACATGGCCTTGAAATAAAATTTATTTGAATTCAAAATTCCAGCTCAAACCCAAGTTATTCAAGTTCAAATTGGCAAGTGTGAAAAACAGCAATTACATGGTAAGGTAAGGACCCAATAATATATAGCCGTAAACAATTACGGCCCAGTTAAGTCATGCCACGTATATTGGGAAAATCATCCACACAATCGGTCAAGGGTTGGACTTCAACGTTCCATTAATGTTGCATTTGACAGTGACTGAATTGCATGCATAATGGAGACGTCCCATCGCGTAACTATCAAGGCACAACGCTTGGCATATCAAACGATGTATGGGCATTGCGTGGACATAAACGTGAACAAATATAGAAGCCATGCTGCAAATCACAAATCTTTAAGCTGGCCTAATTTACTAAACCAAACCATCCCGTCAAGCGGGGTCAAGGTTCGTGTAAGTAAGATTTAGATTAATCTTTTGCGAATTTGACTCATTTATCCAATAATATGCATCGTAACATCGTACCTAATATAATATTGTTGACCAATTCAATATGTAGGTATGTATATATTGGTCTGCCAACATTTAATTTCACTCCTCAAATATTTGGTCCTTTGGACTAGAAAGGGTAAGGATGGGATAAAAATTAACGGAATCGCGATATCTTTTACAGTTTCCGAAATATTAAGCTACCACATTTTAACCGCTATGTTTTGTTCTATTCTATTGATTTATAAAGAGACAAAGACTGTTATTACCTCTTTTAATTTCAGATATTTAAATTTGAAGTTCGACTGTAATAATACTTGAAGTGTCACTTGAGAGTTGCCAACTACTACGGTCTAACCCGCCACCCCAGGAAGTGATAACGATATTAGATCATTCGTTCTTCCTTGGGGTGAATACAGAGACTTAGGTACAAAACCGTCCACCATGAAACTATGCTAACAGGCCCGGGAGAGGCCAACGACTTACCGCGAGGCACTGAGTAGTAAACACAACGAGCCGATCTCACGCCCTTACTACCAGATTTTTCTCCGTCCTCCACTATGGCCACGGCTTCGAGGTCGCTTGCTTGGCCTCTACGAGTACCTGACGTTAGAGGTATTTTGTAATGACTATATTGAAAAT
This sequence comes from Micropterix aruncella, assembly GCA_944548615.1. Taxonomy (NCBI): domain Eukaryota; kingdom Metazoa; phylum Arthropoda; class Insecta; order Lepidoptera; family Micropterigidae; genus Micropterix; species Micropterix aruncella. Next base: position 1,233,388 of record OX155950.1, read on the forward strand.
CCGGGGCGCCCTTTGACCATCAAGATCCCTCAGTATCGGTTGGCCAACGGATCGTTTCAAGGACATATTATTTTAGGTTGACCACTACCCCCGCTGCTTAGGAAACATACGTTACCAGACCCCCCGGTTATTCGCTGGATGGGCGGCAACCGAACAGTGCAATAACCGCCCAGTTCCACCTAAGGTATTCCCCTGAATCCGCATTTCTGGTCCCAACGCGTCACAGCCGCAGGCAGAGGTCACAGCAACCCTGACAGGTTAAGTCCCTCTTCGAGAAGGATGGGAGTTGGGCAAGCCAAGGTGACACAAAATTGGTTAACAACATATAAGCTGCGGGCAACTATGTAAAGTAGAGCTGTAATAAATGGGATGAATGAAGCTACTGGCAGCAGTCGTCCTCGCTGACACGCCTTCTTGTCTCACGGCTTGTATCTACAGTAGCGGTGTGTTTGTAGGAGCGAGTCCCGCGTTCTCCCGGTTGTTCGGCCGGATCAAAGCGAACCGTTTTCAGTTAATTGGCGTTAATCCACGCTCGGGCGGATCGCCTCAAAGCTGACGACCGATATGCACGACGCCGCGACATTTGGATGACCATTACGACGACTTCCACTACAACCTATTAATTGAGAGGCGGGAGGCAAGGGAGTCGGGGGTGATGACTGAACGACGATTATAGTGGGTGCATGAGAGCTTTAGTTAACTTAACATTTAGTTTATGTTTTTTAACATTGACTAAAACGAAGTAGTAACGAAAATACCATTCCAGCCATCTTAGTAGGAGAGGTCCAAAGAAATGCCCAATTTTTATGATATCGAATCTAAGTCTTTCTCAAAATACGATCGACAGTATGACAACAACGAGGTATATAGTACCTAGAAGGAATTCTACTTTTGGTCAGCGTTCCTATACATTTATTGCCCCAAGATTTTTCAATGCTCTTCCTGGTGACAAAAAATCGAAGCAAAATAAGAGCTACTTCGAAAGGGTGCTTACAAATTGACTTGTAAAAGAGGGACGACAAAAAAAAAACACAAAAATGTTGGACAATATATACTAATATACTATTCTGAATTTTATTTTTCTTCCTCCAAAAAAATGTATAACAATAAAAATACTAGATATCGCTTCCAAGTACTTATAAATTTAATAGAACCGTTCAAAATGGACGTTGTACCAAAACCTTTAGGGATTTTTTGATAAAGAGAATAAAAAAATACCCTAAAAATATCCTTGATACGAATATTTCCTATGGCTCACATATATATATATATATATATATATATATATATATATTTATATATACATATATATATATATATATATATATATATATATATATATATATATATATATATATATATATATATATATATATATATATATATATATATATATATATATATATATATATATATATATATATATATATATGTATATATATATATATATATATATATATATATAAATATATATATATATATATATATATATATATATATATATATATATATATATATATATATATATATATATATATATATATATATATATATATATATATATATATATATATATATATATATATATATATATATTGTGACACGATTGCTGTTTTCCCCGATAAATTCGCATTGCACTTTAAGTAAACAACAATACACACGCATAAGATGCATGCAGCGCCATCTTGATGCAATTCACAAGCTTTGCAAGCTAGGACGGTCATATACGACGTACGACTATCGTAGTATCTACAAGCGTACATTTGACACCGAATCCATTGTCGGCTAGTCGATTGCCACAAGTAAATCTTGTATTCAGTTATGAAAATGGATTTTAGGAAAAAGAATAATTTTAATTAAGTCGGTAAAAATAAAGAAAAATCAAATTATAAACCAGGATGCTAGGAAAATTAATACAATAATTTATTTGGGTATTATACAATTTTTAATACACAAAATCATGATTAACATTGGTAATTAAATTCCGTACGTAAAAACGCGGACACTTAGCCACATTAAATCAGATCCGTTTAACTAGAAATTAAATCTAGTATTTTATAAAAATACTGTAACAATTATTCAAATTAATAAAATAAATGTAAATTAAGCACCGGAAGCCTAAACGAGTCGAGTAAGAATCCATCATTAGACGGCCATGTTTCCGCCCTTTCTTTTTCGAATTCGCAATTCAGCTGGTGCGGTCGATATTAATTGAGAATCCCGTGGTGCACGTAATCAGATAAATGAACCCGGTGAGTTTTGAAGCGGTTGTTCAATATTTAGATACAAGATGAATCCTTATCCGTTCGGTTGGGAAGGGATGGATTGAAGAGTGAGCCGACTCCCTAGGATTGGGCAAACTGACTCCTCATTTTCCTTCTCTCCCACTTATTGCTCCTGTGTAATTACAGGGATTCTCCTATCGGATTAATCTTCTCCGTTGGACCATTCCTGCCGATCTACCTACCGAATCGCAAGACGGTCGACCGCGACCAACGTAAACATCATCGCACGTACGAGAGTGCCGCCCGTCGCATGTACATCAGCCGCCGTCTCCCGTGGGAAAGCACGGCGTAGAGCGGGAAGAGGAAGAACGGGGATCGGCCAGCCGAAAAGAAACGCGACTCCGTCGAAGATCGTCACATCCTACATTCCCGTGTCCCCACGTGCTACAATCCAATAATTGTTTTAAAAATCCAATACTTTGTAAGCCGACCCTGGATAAGGTTCGCACGTCTTTTGCTCTACTTTCAATGATTCTAGTTTCCACTTTCTTTATATTCTCGTAATGGGGACTAAGATCCCAATAAATCGAATTCTAATAAAAACAAGTGACTTTTACTAAGGTGATTCTAGTTTCTACAGGTTACTATAGATTCTATAGGTCACCAAAGGTATCCCCCAACTATCTATGTCACAATTGGCGCCCAACATAATTATCTAAGTATTGGATTATACTAAATCGTAAATCTAAATTAAAAAACCATAAAAAATTAAAAATTCAAATTTCTATTAAAATACTACCCTAATACTACTTAAACACCAAAATTATACTACTTAATGCTACATCTAGTTATTACTAATAGCTGCTAAAAAAACTACTAAGCATACTACGCTAAAATACTAAGTAAATTCTACAATAAAACTTCAACAAATTCAAACTTTTTATTAAAATCTTAAAATTAATAGCACGTGGAAGCACTTCCTAATTTTTCCTTTCAGATCTGTCGCAAGCCGGTGGGTAAGTCACTCATTGTTCAAGCTATTTGTTTTCAGTCGGGCGTAGTAGGATTTATCATCTTCTAATATTGAACAACAGCTAAATCAATATGGCTATCAAATATAAATTATTGCGTAAAGCGGAGCTCGAATTCGAAATATTAATTAGAAACGGTAAACTGGCTGAAAAGGTGGAAGAAAATAGAGTAATTTTGCGGGATCTGTTGGACAAAGAACCGGTTAAATCAATTTTATATAATGAAGAGTCGAAAAATGATATAATAAATTCATTATCGCGGCTTAAATCCGACATAAAATTATTAAAATCGAACACGGAGCAAGTCAATACTGAAATATTCCAGGAAAACTTCAATTCGTTATGCCGTAGATTCAAAATGAGTTTGAATATGCCGAAAGAGCTATCGCTCCTTTGGGAATACATAGAACACTCGTGGCAGGAGTTGTCAGAACCTAAATCGGGAGTATCGACACCCATTTTTCATACAGCGCTCACACAAACAGTACCGTCAAGCGATGACGATGAGTCAAAACATATTACAATAAATACAGTGGATACAAAATTAACATCAGCATTAATGGTAGAGAATACAAATAATCCATTGCATAATAATATTGCGACCATTAAAGGGGTCGACATTTCAAAGCTCCGTTTGTCGTACGATGGTAGCAGCTGTGTCTTCGAATTCCTGGAGAGAATCGGTGAGTTAGCATCTAGTAGAATGATCGCAGAGACTTCATTATTGCGGGGGTTGCCGGAACTCTTGAATGGGCCCGCGTTACTGTGGTATCGTCAGGTGCGAGACTATTTAATCTCATGGGAACAGTTTCAACAGCTGCTGAAACAAAAATTTCAGCCTGAAGATTACCAATTCAGGTTATCTAAACAAATATATGTTAGGACGCAAGGTAAAAACGAAACCGTTGCAGACTACTTCTACATAATGCACACCTTATTCAATCGTCTGGCTAGGCCCATGTCTGAAGATCAACGACTTGAAATACTGCTGCGTAACGTTCGGCCAGTGTATTCGAATCAGTTCGGGTTGAACGATCTGGATTCCGTCTCAAAGCTGCAAACTTTCTGTGAGCGTTTGGAGAAGAACCATCTCCGTTCAAAGTTCTTCGCAGAAACACCGGCGGATTTCTTGTCGACGGGTTCTAAACACTCCGTGGTCGGGGAGAGAGTCGCAGACAGGCCAAGGGTAGATAGTCGGTTAGATCATCCTGAAAAAAGGGATAACGTTAATAATCGGTCGCGAGTTTACGCGGTAAAGTCGTTTGGCAGGAGGCAAACCTGTTTAAGGTGCGAAACGAATGATCATCAATACTGGCATTGTCCGCGCAAGGAGGAAATATTTTGTTTTAGATGTAAAGCGCCCGGACAAAGAATTCCAACCTGCAGTAACTGCAAGAATAAAGATGCAGTAAATAGCCATAATCAGGATAGGTCAGGAACTCCTACGAATTATCGTAGTGATCAAAACCAAAAAAACTAGACATAGGCACTACTAGCAATCAGGTTCACGGGAGGCAGAGTTGGTCACGAAATGTCAATAGCAAGACGTATAAGAGTGACGGATCAATAGATCTTCCTACGGAGCTCCAGAAATCGATAATTCAAATAAATTGCTCTCAAACTGTTAGTAGCGCCGAAAAATTATTATATTTAGAAGTATGTTTTGGAAAAGTTTCATTAAAAGGTTTGTTAGATTCTGGTTCCACTTTAAATATAATAGGATCGGAAGCCCATATTCAAATAATTAATCAAGGATTCAAAATAGAGCCTTGTAAACCCTTTTTTGTGACGTCTGCAAATGGAGTTAAATCTTTTTGTAGCGGTGCACTAAGACTACCAGTAACAATTAAAGGTGTTACGATAGTGTGTATATTTTACATTATTCCAGCCATAAATATACCATTGATTTTAGGTATAGATGTCTGGGAAAAATTTGGCCTAATTCCTAATGATATGCAATTTTTAAGAACTTGTAATACTTAGGAGATCAATACTTGTCGTTTAATCGAACCTATAATTACCGATTATGAGTATTTAAGTGTAGAACAACGGCTTATTGCCGATAATATCATTCAGCAATATCAGGATATTTCTAGTGAGAAGATTGGGTTAGGAAAGACATCTCTGATTGAACATGTGATAGATACCGGAGACGCGTTGCCAATTAAACAACGATATTACCGGCTTTCACCATCGAAATTGGAAGCATTAAATAACGAAGTGGATAGGATGCTGAGTTTAGGCGTCATTGAGCCAGCAATAAGCCCCTGGAATAATCCTGTGCTAATGGTTCCGAAATCTGATGGATCTTATCGTTTCTGTCTTGACTCGCGAAAATTAAACGCGGTAACAAAAAAATATGCGTACGGTCTGCCATATATCACAGATATATTGGACAGCCTGGGAGATTCCAGGTACCTCAGCTCAATCGACCTTAGTTCTGCATTTTGGCAAATCCCAATTTCACCAGAATCAAGGCCAAAGACAGCGTTCACAGTACCATTCCGGAACTCGTTTCAATTTTCTAAAACCGCGTTCGGGGTTTCCAACGGCAGCGGGATTCTTCAATCCCTCATGGACTCGCTGTTTGGTTCCGGATTTGAGAGACGCGTGTTCGTATATTTAGACGACATCATCATTACAGGAACCTCATTTGACGAACATGCATCGCTGTTAACTCGAGTGCTAGAACGGTTAAAGTACGCTAATCTATCAATAAATTTTGAAAAATGTAAATTCTTTAGGTCAGAACTCAGTTATCTCGGCCATGTCGTTGATCGTTTTGGATTGAGAGTCAATCCAGACAAAGTTGCCGCAATTACTGCGTTTCCGACTCCAAAATCTAAAAAGGAGTTGCGTAGATTTCTCGGAATGGCCAGCTGGTATAGGCGATTCATTGAGGGATTCGCCACAACAGCTGCCCCGTTAAATCAATTGACGTCCACAAAACCTAGTTCACCGAAATTTTCCTGGAATCCCGTAGCTGAAGCCGCTTTTAATAAATTAAAAGCAGCAATATCATCAGCACCGGTCCTGGCGTGTCCTAACTACAACCTGCCGTTCAGAGTATACGCGGACGCCTCGGCTTACGGGACAGGCGCTGTTTTGACGCAGGGCAACGGCGAAGAGGAAAGGCCGGTGGCATTTTCAAGTCGGACCCTAACAGCGGCTGAGAGACATTACTCAGCGGTGGAACGAGAGGCCCTCGCAGTTTTACACGCCGTTGAACAGTGGAGGTGCTATTTAGAAGGCACAGCGTTATTTGAAATTCATACAGACAGCGCAGCCTTAAAATGGTTTCTTTCGATCGATTCGCCTACAGGTCGGTTGGCTCGATGGGGGGTTCGTCTCTCTCCGTACAATTTCCGTATAGTCCATCGGAAAGGGAGTGAGCAGAAGGTCCCAGACGCGTTATCTCGAGCTCCACTCGTAGCAAGTGTCAGCGTTTCTGAAACAGAGGATACCTGGTTCAAGAAGCAATACCTAGGTGTGGCAAATAATCCGATCGCTCATCCTAATTGGACGATTAAAAATGGCAAACTTTACCGATATAGTAAAGCAGACGGGGAAGTTGATCCAGAATTTCAGTGGAAGGAGGTCGTCATGTTAGAAGATCAAACCCGGTTGTTTAAAGAGTACCATGATAATCCAACTGCCGGTCATCTCGGGGTCTACAAAACATATAACCGATTAAGGCAACATTACTATTGGCCAGGGTTGTATCAAACGGTCGTCAAATATGTAGCAAATTGCAATACCTGCATGGCCACTAAACATGTAACAACAGGTCCATTGGGCACGATGAACTCACCCAAAAAGTGTAGTCGCCCGTTCGAATATATTGCCTTGGATATTCATGGCCCCATGGTGTCATCAAGCAAAGGAAACCGTTATATTTTGCTAATAACATGTTGTTTTAGCAAGTATACCATTATAATTCCATTGAAAGAGGCATCGTCGAGCAAAATGATTCCTTTAATTAAAGAGAAGGTGTTTTTAATTCACGGTGTCCCCAGGGTAATCCTAACCGATAACGGTAAACCATTTATTTCTAAAGAAATGAAGAAATTTTTTGAGGAGCATAAAATTCCCCAAATATTTAACACCCCATTTTATACCCCTCAAATCAACCCCGTAGAAAGGTACAATCGTACTCTAAGTACCATGCTATGCGCTTACGTGGGTAGATATCATAAATCCTGGGACATACATTTACCTGAGTTCCAGTATGCGTTGAATTCTGCCAAATCCGAATCTAGTCGTTTCAGTCCGAACTTTTTAGTTTTCGGTCGGGAACTGGTAACATCCGGCGAGGTTTATTCCGCAATGACGGCAGCGGAAACGCAAGCTGTCCTCATGTCACCGGGAGAAGACGATCGAATTGACAGATTGGGTCAGCTGGAAAACATTTTTCAAATGGTTAAGGCCAATTTGCAGAAGCAACATGAGAGGAATAAGCACTCTTACAATAAGGGTCGCCGTACTCCGGTTCTGCAAAAGGGCGATGTGATTTGGAAAAAGACGCGTTTCCTTTCTAATAAAGGGAATAATTTCTCGGCTAAACTCGCCCCAAACTTCGAAGAGTTCCGCGTAAAGGAAAAGTTATCCGACAACGTCTATATATTGGAGACGTTGGCGGGGAAAGAAGTGGCAGGTACACATCATGCCAAAGATTTTAAAATCCCTGGAAATCTAACTCTGGATCCCCAAAAGTCTCCAGGTATTCAGATTCAGGATCCCGATCCATCGCAGTAATCATTTAAAATCAAATAAAAAAATAAAAAAATAATAACCTTAAAATAGACTGTCAACTGTCATCTAATATGTTCATAATTCATTAAAATATTAAATAAAATTGGGTTTACCTTGTCATTCGGTGGTTGTTCAGCGACTTGTATAGTGAGCGTTTTGTTTTGATTATTTTATACGTCATAGTGTTGTTTTCCGAATGTAATCCATGAAGCAATTTCTGTTGTGATGTTATTCATCATATCCACAAACATTATATGGTGGTTGTTATTGGGTTGGTGTAGTTAGACTGGAACATTATCGAATATAAGTCCAGTGCACACAACAGGTTGCCGCAGTTTCAGTGGAACCAATGCGACAATGCGCTCGTTCTGAAAAGTAAAGTTTTATTTAAGTAGCAGTGCAGCAAAGCGTTCTAGGCAGGAAAGTGAGGCTTCGATGAGGTGTCAACGAAATTGGTGTGACACAGTAGCACACATTATTTAGGGTTTCAGTGTCGAATGAAAGGATCGGTATGCCTATTAGATTGGCTACCGTATTATAGATGGTGATGAGTGCAGAGATTTATGATTGAAAGAATGTAAGAGCTTGTATGAAAGATTAATTACCGAGCTGTTCAACGTTCTTCTTGGGCTAATCCTTAAAAGTAGGTTCCTTGAATCGAATAAGGGCTTATCCTTGAATAGAATAAGGAAGGATTGGATCCCGGGTCGGACGCGTGAGGGGCACATCGTTGACCCAGAGTCATGTGAGTTCACAGGTTAGAATCAGCGCGTGCTTAAAGCTGTCAAACTTGGGAAGCGTGTAGGAATGTTGGATGTTATCTACTTACGTGAATAAGGCGAAAATTCCGCTGCTTCCGTGAATTTTCGGTTCGAGGCGGGGGGATTGTGACACGATTGCTGTTTTCCCCGATAAATTCGCATTGCACTTTAAGTAAACAACAATACACACGCATAAGATGCATGCAGCGCCATCTTGATGCAATTCACAAGCTTTGCAAGCTAGGACGGTCATATACGACGTACGACTATCGTAGTATCTACAAGCGTACATTTGACACCGAATCCATTGTCGGCTAGTCGATTGCCACAAGTAAATCTTGTATTCAGTTATGAAAATGGATTTTAGGAAAAAGAATAATTTTAATTAAGTCGGTAAAAATAAAGAAAAATCAAATTATAAACCAGGATGCTAGGAAAATTAATACAATAATTTATTTGGGTATTATACAATTTTTAATACACAAAATCATGATTAACATTGGTAATTAAATTCCGTACGTAAAAACGCGGACACTTAGCCACA